>CATKHJ010241523.1:0-11133 GCA_949750685.1 Vernicia montana
GAAAGAATCAAAGTCTTTGGCTTCAAGAGGTAATTCGATTACCACTTGTTCTTTCTTTTCTTAACATATGTGTTTTACACATTAATTAAAAGATTGCTTGAATGTTTATTAGACCCAACCACTAGGTGTTGTGAAATTTTAAAATGTTTGAGATTTCACAAACCTACCGATTTCGCTGCGTTGCGCCCAATATCCTTTCAGAGATGAGCATGAGTTTATGTTTCAAGGAGATAGAAGTGAAGTACCTTCCAATTTGATATCGGCCATTGGGGCGAAAAGACTTCTAAGGAAGGGGTGTCAAGGATATTTGGCACATGTGGTTGATACAAGGGAGAATCCTAATGAGGTACAACAAATGCTAATAGTTAGTGAGTTTCTAGATGTATTTCCAGAAGAGTTGTCAAGTTTGCCACCTGAAAGAGAGATTGAGTTCCATATCGAACTTTTTCCTGGTACGCAACCAATATTTATTCCTCTTACAAAATGGCACATGCAGAGTTGAAGGAATTGAAAGTGCAGTTGTAAGATTTGTTGGATAAGGGCTTTATTCAACCGAGTAGTTCACCATGAGGTGTACTAGTTCTCTTTGTGAAGAAGAAGGATGGTTCAATGAGGCTATGTATCAACTATAGGCAGCTAAACAAGATGACTGTCAAGAACAAGTATCCTTTGCCTAGGATAGATGATTTGTTTGATCAATTACAAGGAGCAAGTCACTTCTCCAAGATTGATCTCAGATCAGGCTATCATCATCTCAGAATCAAGAATGAGGATATATGTAAGACTGTCTTTAGGATGACATATGGTCACTATGAGTTCACAGTGTTACCATTTGGGTTGACCAATGCTCTTGCAGCATTTATGAACTTGATGAATAGAGTATTCAAGCCATATCTAGATAAGTTTGTCATTGATGAGATCCTTATCTATTCCAAGAGTAAAGAAGAGCATGAAGAGCATTTAAGGGTAGTATTACAGACTGAGGGAGAATCAGTTATATGCCAAACTATTGAAGTGTGAGTTTTGGCTTGATCATGTATGCTTCTTAGGACATGTGGTTAGTAAAGATGACATTCAAGTGGATTTTAAGAAGATTGAAATAGTGTTAAGTTGGCCTAGACCCACAAATGTGATAGAAGTTCGTAGTTTCCTTAGTTTGGTAGGTTATTATAGGAGATTTGTCAAGGCCAAGATAGCTTTGCCATTAACTAAGTTAACTAGAAAGCAGGTAAAATTCCAGTGGAATGAGGAGTGTGAATAGAGTTTTTAGAAACTCAAAACTTGCCTCACTACAGCTCCAATACTTGCATTGCCAGAAGGATCAAGTCGATTTGGAATATACTGTGATGCTTCAAAAGGAGGATTTGGATGTGTTCTTATGCAATATGGTAAGGTGATTGCATATGAATCAAGACAATTGAAGAAGCATGAGATGAATTACCCTACGCATGATCTAGAGATGGCATCAGTTATCTTTGCTCTTAAGATATGGAGACATTATCTTTATGGTGAGAAGTGTGTGATCTATACCGATCACAAGAGTCTCCAGTACATCTTACAGCAGAAGGACTTGAACCTAAGGCAGAGGAGATGGGTAGAACTACTTAAGGATTATGATTGTCAGATCCTTTATCATCCTGGTAAAGCTAATATAGTAGCGAATGCATTGAGTAGAAAATCTATGGAGAGTTTAGCTCATATTACAATGGGGAAGAGACCTCTGATAAAAGAGTTGAAAAAGTTATTCAACAAGGGGTTGCAGTTTTAGGTTTTCGAATCTCAAGTGTTGATTGCTCATTTTCAATTAAAACCCAAATTAATCGATGAGATTAAAGCTTTATAGGATGAAGACCCTTCACTTGTGAGATTGAAGAAATAAGTATTAGAGGGTCAAGCAACAAAGTTTGAGTTGAAAGATGATGTGTTGATGTATGAGAAAAGGATATGTGTATCGAATGTGAATAATCTTAGAGAAAAGATCATGAAAGAGATCCATCAAGTACCTTAAAGTGTTCATACAAGTGCCACCAAGATGTATCATGATTTGAAGAGTTGCTATTGGTAGTCTGGTATGAAGAAGGATATGGCTAAGTTTGTGTCTTCATGCTTAACATGTCAACAAGTCAAGTTTTAACACCAAATGCCATCTGGTATATTGCAAAAGATCAAGCTACTTGAGTGGAAGTGGGAGTGCATTATGATGGACTTTGTGGTAAGGTTGTCGAAGACCTTTAGAGGTTATGATTCTATATGGTGATAGTTGACAGATTGACCAAGTCAGCTCACTTCTTAGAAGTAAAGACAACCTACACAGTATCCCAATATGTGCAATTATATCTGAACAAGATTATGAGCTTTCATGGTGTACCAATGTCCATCATTTCAGATAGAGGTACTCAATTCACATTTAGGTTCTAGCATAAGTTGCAAGAAGTATTGGGTACTCAGTTGGACTTCAGTACAGCTTTTCATCTATAGACTGATGGACAATCAGAGATATGAACCTAGGGTATTACATTCTACCCTCCTTAAAGAAAAATTCATCCTCGAATTTAATGAACGTACCATAATCAATGAAACAAATGGGGATATCGTTACTACATATCTTTCTCACTTTCCCATGTGCACTCTTCAATGTCGTGGTTCCTCCATTCAATCTTTACCATTGAAATCTCTTTATTTCTAAGCTTCTTCACTTGTCGATCTATGACTGCGATGGAAATCTCTTCATACAAAAGATCTTCACTTATCTCAATGCTTTGCAGTTTGATAAGTGCTTAATTGAATACATTCGACCTTTTGTTCTTAATGTATTTTATCTTTAAATTAAGTTTGATTTATTTTGTTTAGTGTTTTTCCAGAGTTATTTTATAGGAATTTCATGTTTTAGGTGGCCATGAATCAAAGTTATTGAAATCACAAAGATAGGACACGAATTCGAGGCATTTTGGGAGAGAATTGAAGAAAAGTTTCGAAGATCAAATGCAGAGTTGGTGTATTGACAACTTTGGACACCTTGGAGTATTTTGAGTAAAACTTGAGTTATAAATGTCCGATTGAGGTGATTTAGGTGTCGTTGGAAAGCTAAGAAAAATATCTACAAAAGTAATGAAGAATCCAAAGCCTAAATCGATTCCGTTCAAATGGTACACCCAGAAATGGTACGGGCATACCATTGAAACAGTGGCTGCAAGCTTTGGTACGCCCAGAAATGGTACGGGCGTACCATTTCAAGATGTGGGCGTATTGAGCTAATGTTTCTTAAGCTTTGGTATGTACATAAATGGTATGGGCGTACTACTGAAGATTCTGGGCGTACCTGGGCCTATTTGGCCAATTTTTTGAGATAAAAACACCGAAAACTAAATTAAGAAGGAGAGCTTTTGGGAGTACGAAACCCTAGCCTTGTGGCTAGGAATTTTAGGTTCCTCTAGGTTCTTAGATAGTTTAGAACTTTAATTTTAGAGAGATTGAATTGTGTGAACCCTGAATTTTGCACCGTTTAAACCCTCGGACATGCAAATAAGTCTCGGAAGCTAAAACGGACAAGAAAGGGTAAAAAATCAAAAGAATCAGCCTCGTCAGACCTGGAGGACCGTACAGGGTCCCCTAGGAACCGCACATACCCTATACAATTTTGCACAAGCCTGTGTGATTTCGCACAGGGCATGTGTGGTCCCAAAACAGGTTTGTGCAATCCCTGCCTCCCTATGCGGTCCTGCCTTGCTCTGTGCGGTCCAGAATCTGCCGTGTGTGGTCCCAGAATGGCCATGTGCGGTTTCAACATTTTTATTCAGTTTTCCTATATTGGAAAATAAGAGAAATGTCCCCCCCCCCCTTCCACCTATATAAACCCTTCATTTCTATTCATTTCTATTCATTTCTATACAACTCAATACACTTAACTAGCTAAAATCAAACCTAATTGGTTAAAAGCTAGCATTTTCAAACGCTTGGCTCAAAAGAGCTGCCTTTTAGTTCAAAAGTTTTCTCTTTTTGGGTGGTTGTTTGTGGTTTCTCTCAAATCAGTTCGAGGGAATCCTAAAAGACGTCGTCCTAGTAGTCGTTAGGAGGCTTTGGTTCCACTGAGTCAAGTCAAGGTGGAATTGCAATCCGGTCGCCCGCTCCGTCCATACGTCCCCAAGCCTCGTCTTCAAAAGGTATTTATTTTCTTCCTTTTTCATTTATTTATTTATTTGTTTTGAAGTTTGCTTTGCTTCTTTGTTGTTTTGTTTGCTTTTGTTTTCCTTTTAGCTTAGTTTCCTTTTATTGCTTTATTGCTTTATTCCCTTTTCATGTTCCCATTTCTTTATCTCCCTTTCTCTTAGTATTATAGCTTAGTTATTGCTTCTCCCATTTCCTTAATATGATCCCCATTTTTTCAATCCCTTTCTTTTAATCGCTTTAAAAAGGCATGTTAATTAAGAACTGAAATAATTAACTTGTTCTGATCCTTTCTTGCTTGTTAATTAAATCTGATCTACTTAACAACTTGGTAATCAACTTGCTTGATTAAAATCAACCAACTCACCTTTAATCAATGAACTGAAAAATCATAAAAGGTTAAACTAAAACAAATCTCCTTCGCAAGAAGGCAAACTACGTGGATTTTGATTCCCATTCGAAGGGATACGTAGGCATGCTTGTCTAAAAGCATCAAATCCAATTAAAAAATACTTTCTCCCTCTTTCATTTTCTTTGTGTAATTTTCGTGCTTTCTTTCATTTATTCTTGTTATTGGATTAATTTTGGGGAATTTGTTGCTTTCCTAGAATCCCATAAGGGCTAGAGAAAGTATCCCCTATTTTAGTTTATTTTATAAATTTAAGATTTTTATTTACTTTCTGTATTCAATTACTTTATTGCTTTATTTTGATTTATTCATAATTGTTCATACATTATTATTGTTCATAAAATTCCATTTTAAGTCATTGTATATTAAATTTGCCAAACCAATTAAAATAAACTGAAAACCTAGTCCTCGAATCCTTTTTGGTAATCGAGGCTAGTGTACTTTTTTCTATTGGACAATAATTGGAGTCATTAAATGGGTTTTTTTCCTTAACTTTTCCCAATTAAAAAATAAATTAAGGTGGCGACTCCCAAAACGCATTTTCAAAGATCAACCAATCCGAACCCGAGGGTTCCATCGTGAGACCAGACCCGAATGAGTATTTCGATCCCCTCTAGCGGATCGGACTGGTGCTTGGGCGAAGCCTCACACTTATGCCACTTCCCTATTGTTCTCTTGTTTTGATCCTTAATAACAAAATCAGATGATGTGAATTCAACAGTGCAAGAGTTATCATTAGCAATTTTGCTTACCGAGACTAAATTCTTTGTCAATTTAGGAACAACAAGAACATCCTTTAAATTTAATTTTCCTACAGTTGTATCACAAGTATGTGTGATAACAAATTTATTTCCATTACCAACATAAACACCATCATTCCCTCTATATGATTTTGGATGAGGCAACATACCTGCATCGTTGGTCATGAATGTTGTCGTTGTTGAGTCCAGGTAAAAAGAAGGATCATTGTTGTTCAAGGTGAGAGCTGCTAAAGCTTATGGCATGTCTTCAGATTGATAGGAATAGTCAAACCTATACCAACAATCAAGAGTAACATGATTCATTTTTCCACAAATTTGGCAAGTTGGTTTATCACTTTTTGATTGATGTCGTCCAGTATATTTTGTTTCCTCTTTCATGGAATTATTTATGCTTGAACTAGTGTTGTTGTAATGACCAGCTGGAGTGAAGCCTCTACCTTTTGAATTAAAACCTCCTCGATTTCCTCTATTGCTTCAACCACGCCCATATTGACTAAAGAACGCTTGGTTGTATTCAATATCACTTTTTTCTTCTTCCTTTTGATAATTGAGAGTTTGCTCATACCCCTGTAGAGCAAGAACAAATTGGTTAACTATAGGATAAGGAGGTTTAGTTACCATAGCTAGCCAGAAGCCTTCATATTTTGCTCCTAGTACATGTGCAAATTGGAAAACTTTATCAAGATCAACAACTGGTTTCTTGATGGTTGCAAGATTATCACATATTGATTTGAATTCTTTATATAATCGTCTCATGATCTTAACCCTTTCTTGATGGTCATTAACATGTTTTTCAAAAAACCTTCCTTTTCAATGGTGGTTGGCAATAGCTATTCTTCCAAATAACTCCACACATCGTAGGCAGTGGCATCTTCTGCAATGGATGGTTGAGCTTCTTTTTTTATCATGCCAAGCAATCATGAAATGAGATCGTCTTTTGTTACCCACATAGTATGAGTTGGATTCACAATCCCATCTTCCAGCAAGACTTCAGGTTTTTCACCATTCTTTTCTAAATGATGAAGAACACTGAGACTTCGAGACAAGTGAAGGATTTGTGAACGCCACATGAGATAGTTGTTGGAGCCTAATTTGATTGATACCAAACTGGCACATTGATGGAATGATTGAATTGTATGCTTGGGTTCTTCCGTAATTAATCAATAAAGGAATGGAGGAACTGGGCTATTTGTGCATGCGAGTTTCAATGCTCTAATACCAGGAAAACTCTAAAAACTTTTATATATTTTCACTTTCGATGATTAAACATTCAAATACAAGATAAATATATATACAAGAAAACAAAGGTAAGAAATGACAATGGTACATGTTGTTTATTAACAGTATAGGTTGTATACTACATTAACTCCTAAATTGCAGGCATGAGTTTGGTAAAGAATGATTCTCTTTGACTTTGACAATTCTCTTATGATTTTCAGCAGCAGAAGTAGCAGAGATTTTTTCTTTGAAAGAGTTTGTTTCCTTTATTAACTTTTCTTCCTTATCAAACTCTAGTTTATGCCTCATCTTAGGTATCTCCTTAATTAGCTACTCACCGTTCTATCATCTATCTATTATCATCTAGCCCAAACAATTTGCTCCTACCCACTTTGTCTACTTTTTCAAACCCAAGATTCAGTGCTTGGGACCTCTTAAAACAAAAAGGTAATTAACAACCTTGGTCCCCTAGATATGCCTGTAGGGCACTACACTTTCTACATGATCAATCAAAAATATAATTTATAGACCTTAAGGTTTAGGTTCATGAATGAAACTTAAAAGAGTTGTCAAAATGACTAAAAAGAGTATAAAAATGTATGCTTTGATTACCTTTTAGTATTTGGTTTTCTAACTATTAATTTGTGATATTTCATGAATACACCAATAAGAATATCAACGCATCTACCAACTACAGCAACAATCACTTTAATATTAAACGGTTAATAATTTGAAATTTCAGTTAAAATTAACAATTGAGATTTCGAATTATTGGCCTTTAATCTTCTAATTGTTAACTACAAACATTTGACCATTATCTACTAACAATGAATCATTCCAAGCTCGCAACCATCATGCATTAAACAAGTAGAGATGATAAATCTTAATATCTCATGGAAAGCAGTTAGGGAGCATTAAGTTGTTTTAAACATGTAAACTACAAGTAAAAAGGGACTAACTCATATAATAGTTTGTTAGGTATCAATAGACCTATTTGTGGATAGAGTCGCAGATTTCAATTTGTGAAGAAAAGTGCGGGTTGGGCAAGTTGAGCCTTTCCAAATTTAAGTCCGGCCCATGAACAGGTATAGGTTGTAATTGAATTTTATTTATTTATTCATTTTGTTACATAGGGGAGGAATCGGTAATATAAACAAAATGTTCCTTGTATTTTCTTTTGGTATTTAGTTTAGGAGTTAATTTCACTCGTAGTCCTCTAACATATCACTAATACACATTATCGTCCTCCATTCACAAATATTATTGAACTATATGAAAGTGTAACCATATGGTCCTTTCGTCTAATTTCTATCAAAACAACTAATGGCAAGCTTATGTGGCTGCTAATTCACCATTTTCAAAGTCTACATGTATGCCACGTAACCCAACTAGCCTTCCATTCTCTCTCTACCACCATCATCCATCTCTCTCTCTCTCTTTCTAAATTTTCTTTCACTTTCTCTCTTGCCAAACAATATACCTTGAAGCAAATTTAATTATACAACTTCAATTCAATTAAATACAAAATTCAAAGATTCATATGAATTTCTTTCTTTTCATTTATAAATCAAAATTGATAAATAAGTTTCCCTCAACATTGCTTGATTTAGCTAGAAAAATTAAAGATTTGTTAACAAAATAAGAACCATAAAAATTTGATATTTGAATAATCTCTAAAATCTAATAGTACATGGATCCAAACAACTCAAACCCATAACTTTCTCCATTGAAACCTCTTGCCTTTTCTTCTTCAAATTGACACTTCTAATTTCATTAGCCATTGATAAAGACCCATACCCAGATCTAGAAAAAGAAGAACAAAAAATAATCAATAGAAAGAACATCATCGCTTCAGCGTTGAAGCCAAACACCGTTTCGTCCTCCGGCTCGAATCCTATCACACCGCTTATTTCCTTGATGGACAGGTTGATCCACCTCTAGCCCGATCGATAGACATTCCAATAGCAGAGCCAGTGGAGGAGGAAACAGGGGCTCAAGAAATCAAGGAAGAAAAAGAACAACAAAATCAAAATAAACATAAATCACATGCAAGTAGTAGTAATGAATCTTGATTCTTGATTGCTGGGTATATTTTTTATTGGATTTTCTTGGGCCTTTATTCTCTTCAGTTTTGTAAGTGAAAAATGGTTTCTTTGGTGTTGAATTTAGTTTCTCTCTTTTGTTCTTATTTAATTGCTTTACTAATCATTTTAGTAGCATTAAAACATTTTTGAGATCAAAGATGGAACTAAGGTTCCTCTCTCTGTTGTCACATTGCAGCGACGTAAGTCTAGAGTTGTGCTCGCTGCGATCTGATGATGCTTGTTCAGCGAGCTTTGATGGTGATTCTTGGTGACTGATCGATGGTTGAAGCCTTGATAACATAGGAGTAGCAACGAATCCAAGTGATGAAGAACCAACAGCTTCAATGATGAGCAAATGGTGGTAGAACTCGCTTCCCTCGACATCGTTGTTGGTGGTGGTAATGGCTTAGCCAAAAGTCACAGATTGAGAATGAGGTGATAACGATTTTGGTGGTGATGGCAGTGAAAAAATGGGCTGACTTTGGGCTTTGGATGCTGGTTGTAGTGTTTGGTTTATTTTTATTTTTATTTTAAAGCTTGGAAATGAATTTGAGAAAAGAAATTGGGTATTCGTGGAATTTGGCATTTTGTGGCTGTTGGTTGATTGATTACAATTTGGATTCTGAACGATGATTGGTTTAATGGTTAGAATTGATAATAACATAATTTTTGCTATAAAGGAAAGCCATTTTTGTTGCAGGAAAAGCAGAGTAGTGGTGGTTCACGTGAGAAGAGAGGAAAGAAGAAGGAAGAAGAAGTATGGGAAGGCTGACGTGGTATAAAAAATTAAAAAAATGCTTAACTGGCTTGCCACGTAATCTTGCCGTTAGTTGTTTTGACAGAAATTAGATGGAATGACCATCTAGTTACACTTTTATATAGTTCAATGATATTTGTGGGACGTTTTTTAAATGGACAATAATGTGCATTAGTGATATGTTGGAGGACGATGAGTGAAATTAACCCTTCAGTTTAGTGTTGAGCCTAAGGTTTCCCACCACTTGAAATCACCCTCAAGTGTAACAACTAAGTGGCTAAACCAATTCCGGTTCCGTCGTAGAAAAATAAAATAAAATAATTTAAATTTTGCCAGTTCTTCCCCAAAGGGAACGGTAGGGATGTAAACGAGTCGAATGAAGTCGAGTTTTGGAGTACTCGAACTCGAGCTTGATCCTAAAAACTCGAGCTCGAGCTCGAGCTGAGTATTAAACAACTCAAACTCAAGCTCGAGGTCGAGCTCAATCGAGTCGAGTTCGAGCTTAAATGAGTAAGGGGTTAATCAAGTCGAATCAAGTTGACACAGTACCAAGCTCGAGCTCGACTCAGCTCATTTAGGCTCGACTCGGCTCAATTATTAATATATAAAGGGTAGAATGGTAAATATATAAAAGCTCGATTAGGCTCGACTCGGCTCGATTAGTAATATATAAAAGGTAGAATGGTAAATATATAAAAGCTCGATTAGGCTCGATTAGTAATATATAAAGGGTAGAATGGTAAATATATAAAAGCTCGATTAGGCTCGTTAGCCTATCGAGCCGAGTAATATAGAGTTCGAGCTCGACTCGTCTAGCTACTCGAGTAGCTCGAGCTTGAGCTCTACTCGACTTACATCGAGTCGATTTCAAGTAATTTCTGAGTCAATTCTGAGTAGCTCGCAAGTTGCTTTGACTCACTTACACCCCTAGGGAACAGGACCACATCAAGACCCGGACCCTACAGTTCTAGACTGGTTCGAAACCGTAGAGCCCATGGTTCCAAGCCGAAACTAGGTATATATGATATTTGGGGAATTCCTTTGGTGTTTCGAAAGACCCGTGTTTCAAAAAATTAAAATTTAAAAAAGCTGATGAAATGAAAATAAAACAGCTTTTGTCTACACGTACAGTGAGAGGCTGTGTTGGTTAGTTCTTCAATGCACTTGTTGCGCGATTTCTACAAGTGTACAGACCGTGGGCAAGTAATAGTATGTGAGTAGAGTGTCAATTCCACAGGGAAGGTATTGTCAAGTGCCAAAATTATAATTACTCTATTATTTAGAATATTAATTTAGTTGAGATTAAGAAGAAAATAAAAACAGGTATTAAAAGATAAATTCAGTATATGAAAAAGACATAGGATTTAGATTACATCAATTGATTACCTATGAGTTATCTATGTTCTCTAGATTGGTTTAATTTTTATTGGAATTAATGACTAGATTTTCCTAAATTATATGATGTTCTCTCTCAAGACACAACACAAGTATTTATGTTAATTTTATGTCTGCTCTCGTGATCATAAGCAATTAACACAAACCCATTAAGTTTTATGGAAATCTTTTAATTAATCACAAATGAGTGTTCTTATCTCTAAGCAACACATTCCCTAGGTCTAATATCTCAATGAACTAATATTATACTTTCACTCTCGCTACTTCACATAATATCTTTAAACATGCAAATAGTGATCAATTGTTCACAAGCATTAAGTTCTAAGATAAAAGATTAATTCTAAT
>CATKHJ010241524.1:0-20212 GCA_949750685.1 Vernicia montana
AAATTAAGAGGATTAATTAATCAAATTGAGTGAAAACTAATTGAAAAATTAATTAATTAATTAAAATTAATTTTTAATTAATTAATTAATTGTGATTACTCAAAATGAGTGTGGAAAAATAATTAGAGAGAGAGAGAGAGAAGAAGCACAATCAACAATTGCTTAAGGTGTAGTTTGAAGTGATGAGGGAGTGGGGTATTTATAGGAACTGATGGGGGGTGAAAAAGACCAAAAAGGACCTAAAAAGTGGATAAAAAGAGGGGTAAAAAGGATATTTTAGCGAAAAGGGCCAGAGCTATGAAACGTGCTCGCTGACGCGTGTGGTCCTCACAGAGTCTGCCAGAAGGCCTGGCATATGCACCAGGCCTTCTAGCGAACGTGAAGAAGAAACAAAAATACTTTGATTAAAAGGTAAAGCTAAAAATTTTGCTAGTTTATATCCATTACAATCAGAAATTTCACAAATTTGTAAATTTCTTAATACCCCTGTGGACGCTAAAAATCTCAAATAAGAAGACGAAACATGACTTAGACGAGAATGTCATAAATAAAAACTATAAAAAAAAGGACTTAAACGAAAAGAAGACAAATCAACACTAGTAGCAGCAGCAACTGACACTTTTAACTCATCCAAAATATATAGTCCTCCCTGCCTATGGCCTGTCCCAATTAGTTTTTGAGACTACAGATCCTGCACATAACAAGAAGAGGAAGAAAAAGTGACTAAATTACCAAAATCACATAATTGACCAACAGAAGCAAGATTTAATTTTAGTTTCAGAATATGATAAACATTAGGGAGAGACAAGTGAGGTATGATAACAAAACCAACACCTGCTAAAGGCATATGAGTACCATCAATAGTCATGACAGGAATAGAAGACAAAGGAGACACAGAAGCAAAAGATGAGAATCTGGAGACATATGATGTGAAGCGCCAAAATCCAAAACCCATAAAGAATGTGACATACTTGAAGAGCTGTGATGCAACTGACCTATGGAGGAAGAAGCAGATATAGCTTGTGGCTGTAAGGAGAGGAACGTTTGAAATTGCTTAGCCAGAGTACTAGGATCGGTGAAAGGACCTGATGAAACTACTGTTGCAGTATTAGACTGTGGTGGTCTATAACCTTGAGGTGGTCTATAAGCATTATATTGTGACTGGTTGCTAAGCTTTCAAGCTTGAGATTGCTGGTGCGATTGATTTTGCTGCGATTGATTCTATTATTTCAACTTAAGACACTGGGCCTTCCGACCTTTCTGCTTACAGAAATTGCATTCATCAAAGGCAACCCTTGTGTAAGTCTTATTCTGATTATTAGTGTGTGGCTTAGAAGGTATTGCTAACACAGAAGAATTAGGAGTAGAAAGAATTTCCTTTTCATAATAAGACTTAAGACGTATTTCTTCAGTCAATAACTTACTGACAACTGAGTCAACAGAAGGAAGTGGAGAACGATGCAAAATCGAACCTCAAAGTCCTTCAAAATCACTGTGAAAAGGCATTAAAAATGTACCAACCGTTATTGTTCTCTACGAGCAATATAGACACCACATGCCTTTAATTTTGTCGATTATGTCAGAACCAATTGATCCCAAAGATCTGTCATAGCAGAATAAAACTCCTGAATACTCATATTCCTCTGCTGTAGAGCTCGTATGTCATTCTCCAATTGATATTGCTTTGCAAAATTTGATTGAGTGAACAACCTTTGCAGATGATCCCAAACCTCCTCTGTTGTCTCATACTTCGCTAACTGTGTACCTATGGAATGCTCAACAAAATTGTTAATCCAAATAATAATTTTTGCATTGTTTGCTTCCCAGGTATCTATCAAAGCAACATAACTCTCAACAGTAGTATCTTTAGGTATCATAGAAATTTCATTAACATATCCCCACAACTTTTTACCCTTTAGAAAATTTCTCATCACATAACTCCAATATGAATAATTTTTTCCATCTAACCTCACACTCACAGACTGAAGCGAATCATCTCGTTCAGTAGCCATAATAAAAATCAATAAAGAAAACAACCAGAATGCAAAAGATAGGAAAACGAAATACCAGATTGCAGACTGAAGCGAAAATGAAATACCAAACAACCAGATTGAAAATCGTCACTCCAAAACTAAACAAAAATCGTCACTTCAAGAACACAATACAACTAGAAAATGAAATCGCCACTCCAAAACAATCAGAAATTGTCCAAAAAAAATTTTGAGATTAAATCTTGTCCCATGAAATTCAACTCTGATACCATGTTAAACAATTTAAAAAGATAAAAGAGAAATACAAAATTAGAAAAGAAGATGCTAGAATTTCATTGATAATGCATAATAAAGAAAGAATATAAAATAATGATTTAATCTAAATATAAAAAGACTATATATAGGCTAAATCATGAAAATTGAAAAAACTATTTTACTCTTAATAAACAATAAAATTATATTATATTATATTTCTTAACACTCTTCGTAGAATTGTTATTCGCAACTGGTTGGAAAAGATTGGGATAATCTCCATTGAGTTTAATTATTGTCCCTTCTGTGGTGATTGTAATGACACCTGAGCATCTTCTCATTAACTGCTCCCTTATTTGGTCTGTTTGGTGCAAAATTCTTTCATGGTGGAGCGTTTCCTGTCGTGTTCTAAATAATGTTGATCATTTTTTCTCTTAATGGTGCTTTTTTTTTCTTATGGGCGTTTGCAATCTTCGGTGTGGAAATCTATTTTTTTTTTTTGGCAACTCTTTGTTCTTTATGGCTTGTGAGAAATAATTTTATTTTTGCTGACACCTCTCCCCATTGGGATAATTTTTTTTTTTTAATTATGTTTCGCGTCTCTTGTTGGTTAAAAGCCATCTATCCTGATTTTCCCTACTCTGGGATTGACTTAGCAAGATGTTCTGAAACTATTAAGAATTGGTCGCTCATTATAAAGGTACCCCGTGTTTGTGATTGGGCTCCTTCTTCAGGCTAGTTGAAGTGGAACACAGATGCCTCAATGTTGGGTAAGCCTGGTCCTTTGGGTACGTTTGGGTGGTGTTCTCAGAGATTGCAAGAGTGTAGTTAAAGGAATTTTCTTTATACCTTTTGGCTTTTTGGATTCAAACAAGGCAGAGCTATTGGCTATCCATCACGCTTTATTTCTTTCTTCCTCTTCTGCTTGACTTTATAGGTCTAGTTTGATGTTTGAATCGGATTTGCAAAATGCAATTGCTTGGCTCAATTCAAATGGTGATGTTCCTTGGGAGTTCAATCAGATTTTTAATGAAATATCTTCTTTGTTGCCTTTGTTTTCCTCTGTCGAATTTGTTCATGTTTACATAGAAGCAAACTCTTTTACTGATTGTCTTGCCAAAGTTGCGGTTCTTCGTTCTTCTCCCTTTATTGCTTGGCTTTGATTTCTATATGCTGAATTTTTTTGTTAGATTGTTTGCTACATTTGTGTTTTGTCATTTTGGTCCTGGTTTGGTTGATGTTCTTTCAGCTTCTTATGTTATTTTTGCTGTATTAATTTCCTGTTACTAGTTGCCGCAGCTCCGTTAGGCTTTTGGGTGTATCTGGGTAGCCTATTGGCTTGGGTTTTAGTTTTCTTTTTTGGTGCTTTGCTGCTTCTTGCTTTTGTTAGGAAATTTTGTTCTATTCTGAGTTATAAAAAAAAAAAAAAATAATACTTGTCTGTAGTTCTGGGTGTATATATACTCATTTTTCATACAGTACCAACAAATGATTGTGAATAATTTAAAAAGATTGTCCACTTAAAATTTTTTATCCTATTTTTCCAATTGAAAAAACACTCATACCCAAATTTAGTATTTATTATATTATGCAAATTGTTACTCCTTCACCATCATTTTCTTTACTGCAATTATTATGTTGAAAAATGTTGAGAAATAAATTTCATATTGAATATGGTGGAACATATATCGATTGTGCCTATCATCCTAAATTCCAAGTTGAAAAAAGGTAAAGTTTTTCTTGTAGTACTTTATAAGATTGAACAAATTTTAAAAGTTCATTTTGGACAAAAATCAAAGGACTTATTGGATTATATACATATATTCAAAGTCTTTGATATACATAAAATCTTATGATAATTTTATTTATTTATTTTATTTTATTCCAGAATTTGGCTAAAGCTAACTAACTACTTCTAATTGCTTTATAAATAAATCTATTTATAGACACACATTTGTAAAGACTCTTAAAGATTAGATTTTATTTTATGAAATTAAAGAGGTAAAAATATTTTGGCTCAATATATTTTGATTCAAAATCCTCACTTTATTTTAGGCGTGATTGTTTTAGTCGGTCTTTTTCATATGATCTATAAGCTGTTGTTTCTGCTTCACTAAAGAGCTTTTGTGCCCTATTGCATTGGCGTTTTTTACTCTGTATATATAATGATCATTGTTTGGCTTTTCGGCAATTCTTGGCTTTGCTTAATTTTATTTGTCCTTCTACTTTGCACTTTGGAAAAAGCCTTTAATTTTTTAGTTAATTAGGTTTTAATTATGGATTCAAACTCGTAATTTTATAATTGTGGAAATGATTTCATGTACTAAGGATGATTATTCGTAAATGGAGTTAGGGTCAAGGCCGGAGGCGAAACTAGATGGAGGCTTGAGGGGGCCATGCCCTCTCAAGCTTCCCAAAATAAATATTTATATTCATATATTTTTAGTATATTTTTTAAAATAAAATATATTACATTGGCTCCTTCAAACTTTTAAATTTTATATTTTAGTCTATACATTTTTTAAAATGTATACATATAGGCTTTCCAAATTTTTAGAATTGTGTTTATTACATGTATATTTCATAATTTTTTCCTTTATATATATATATATATATATATATATATATATATATTGCCCTACATTTTCTAAAATTTTATTTGTTATCCATGTATTATATTATTTGTATATAAATAAATGTTTTACAATATAATAATAGTACTAAAAATTTCAAAAAAATTTATACATTACCCTTACAAACCTATATTATTATTATTATTTTTTTGTTCATGTCTATTCTTCGCCTCTCCAAATCTTGAAATCTAGTTCCGTCCCTAGTCAAAACTAAAAAAATAATATATATATATATATATATATATAGGATAATTATTTGTGAAAATGATATTATTTTTTTTAAAATTGGTCCATTCAAAAGCTAAAAAATTTTACTTTATTTTCTTTAAATCTGACATAATTAAGCTATAATTAATGAATGTAAAATGATATTGTTTTCTATAGTTTTTAATTCTCTGATAAGTATTTTTTATGTTAATTTTCTAAATACATAGCTATTTTCTTTTATATATATATATATATATATATATACACACACAGAAACATACTAAGCCTCACAATATGTGTAGTTTTTCCCTTTAATATCTCTCACTAAATTGGTGACAACTATTTGTGATTTAGAAGACCCGAGCTTGAAACCTTTCACTTTCCACATATTTAAAAATGATGAAAAAATTAACCAGACCACATCTGATTGGCTATAAATTTATTAATTTTATGATTATAAACCTTTTATATTTTTTATATATATTTTTTAGTACTTTAGTTATACATATATGCATTTAAATATATTTTTTATTTATATTTTCCGTCCTCTTGATATAATTAAATTTATTAATTATATCACATTTGCCAATTAAGTATGATTTAGTTGATATTCTCATCTTTTTAAGGGTATGAAAAGTGGGAGGTTTAAGATTTGAATTTCCCAAACCACAAAAAGTTATCATTAATTATCCATGTTATGTAGGTTACAATGTTATTTCGGTTCATTAGACCTCTCTAGTATAAAAAAAAAAAAAATAGATGACATTTTTTAGTGAAAAGGATTTGAAATGAATATATTTAAATTTTTAATACAAATTGAAATTTGCTTTATTTTTAAGATAAATTTTAGGGTAGTTGAGTTACAAGGATTGGATTTATACCATAGGCCAATTAATTTAATTAATGAGATATATAATAGATCAAATGGCATGCTAATTAAATTACAATTGCGTAGTGATAAATTAACTGTCATGTATTAATCCATGACTGCTGAAGTTAGTCTTTATATGTATCAATGTATAAGTATCAATGTATAAGTTAAAACTCTGTTTATGAATGAAATAATTAAGCACAAATTCTTTTAAATATGTGAAAGATGGCTCCCAAACTTTAAAGTTAACTTATTCCACACATATATATTGTTGGGATCTGGAGTATATATATATTTTTTTATTGTAAAAATCTATTACTTTATTTAATATATATATATATATATATATATGTTTTATCCCAGATGCTTGTTTTGTTAAATTTCACTAACTCAAAATACACATATATAAATTGAAATCACAAATATTGCAGTAAATAAATCACATAAAAAACTTGATTAATAAAATAAAACAATAAAATAATTAACTATGCACATGTGTCCATAAAACGACTATATTCATCCTCTTTTTATCTACAAGCTCTTAATAGGTAGAGATCAACATATCGTATAGATAAAAGAAAGAGAACATAACCTATATTTATTATAATATTCCTACCAGATACTAGTCGTATGTATAAAAACATATATGAGATTGATCTTGAATTATAAAGATTCTAGTGAATGAGACGCAAGCAATATGAAATTAAAGTTAAGTTAAGGAGGACGATCTCGTAAATTATTAAACGGATGTTTTTGAAAATGAAATAATTTGAAATTTTAATTCTGTTGAAATAATAGTTTTATATGGAAATTTATTTTTCCTTGTATTTATATTGAAATTCAAAGTTATATATATAATTACGAATTAATATTGAATATTAATATTAAAATTGATATTGGTTTATTTTAATATATTGATATTGATATATTTATTATATATTGATTTATTTATATTGTTATATTGATATTTGAAATGATATCAATTTATTCATATTTTATATATTGATATTTGAAAAGATATTGATTTAATTTTATTTAATATTGAAAAATTGGAAATGATATATATAAATATATATATTTGATTATATTGAATATTGATATTTGAGATAATATAAATTATATTTATATTGTCAAGTTAATATTTTTATTTGAAGAAAATATTTTATAAATCAAATATGAAATTAGATTTATTATGATTAATTAATTAAGAAATGGTATATTAAAGAATTATTAAAAAATATTGAAAATATAGATATTTGTTTTAAAAATATTTGAAAGTGTATGTTATTATTTATAAGTTAATTATTGAATATATATATTAATTATTTGAATATTATTTGTATATTATATGATAATACTAATGATAATAATAATAATAAAAAAAATAATAAAAAAAGAAATCAAGAAATAAAATCTGATGAGCTAATTAAAAGCCAAGGAAGACTCAGGTCGGGCAAGAGAAGAAACGGGACAGCAGACCAGAGAGAGAGAGAGAGAGAAAGTGAGGCTGCCTAGCCAAATGCCACCGTCCGACCACTGGAAGCCGCCACGCGCCGCAACAGGAGGAAGGCCACCCATCGAGTTGTCAATCGGCAGCAGTCTCACCGCCATCCATCGTCAGAGCACGACGAACACGTAGCCCAAAGCGGACGCTAGCGAGGAGTTTCCAAGGCAGATTTCAGCCGTTTTTCGATCTCTGATCATAGCGATTTTGGTATATTTGAAACCCCCTCTTCTTGTACTTCAAATTGATATATCATTTACTAATTTTAGACAACTTTTATTTTTGATCTGAATCCAGCAACACACTGGCTGCCGATGCCATTTCTGGCGGTTTTCTGACGAGTGAGGAAAAGTGGCATATATATTTGGACTCCTCAAATCTCAAGCAACCTATTGGTACCCTCGGATTTCAATTCTGCTGCCATTGAGATTTTTCGGCCACCCCACTTCGACGACCACTGAAACGATTATTTTTGGACAGTAGCTCCGGCTCGTTAAATCTAGTCATTTGGTATAAATCTCGACTTTTAATTGTATTTAAATAATGAGTTATGAATTTATTTGTGAGAATTTTGGTATATAATTTATAATGATTTAATTAGTATAATTGAGTATTAGATTTAATTATATTATTAATTTGATGATTATTAGAAATTATTGGTGAATAATTGGAGGAAATTAAGGTATTATTGATTAAGTTAAATTATTAATCGAATTAGGATTGGAAATTATTGGAAAGATTAAACTGATGAATTAAGGATTTATTGAATTATTTTTGATGTTAGCTTAGTAAATAATGTGTGAAATAGAGGATGAGATTAATGTATTGAAGGTCCGGATTGGATCATTTGATTACGAATTGTTGATAAGTTAAATGTGTATTATTAAGGGGTTAAATCTAGTTTTAGAAAAAGTGCTGCCGAAATTTCGATAGATAATTTTATAATTGTATCTGATAAATAATATTATGTTTTAGGAGAATATTGAAAGAAGATTTAGAGGATGACTGATTAAGTGTGGATTCGACAAGATCGTAATCTACAGTCCAGGTGACTGAAGAATTTAATATACAATTAAATGCGAAATTCTTAGAATAAATCAAGTTTATTTTCAAATTTTATTATAATAAGTGTATTGGAATATAAATCCCCTTGATGATTCATAAGTATTAATGGTTAAATATCGACATATATGTTTCCAAAGTTTATCATAAAATGTTAAAGAATCCAATTGAAAATAAATATGAATTATGTGAGCCTAAATGCAAAATTAATGGAAAATCTTAGAAATTTCATAAAGCATATGTATAAGTTCCAAGATATTTATATGAATATATATATCCTTAATTATATTAAACTTCGAGCTAAAAATTAATTGTTTAAATAAATAGAAATCATACATACTAAAATATGTTATAAAATGATTTAAATGTTTTCATTTTATAACCATAAATTATAAAAGGAAAATTCTAACGATCTTATAAAGTTTATGAATATAAGTTCCAAGTTTAAAGAATCAAAAGATATGAGAAACGATAAATAAGGATAAATTGACAATGAATATCCCTCTTCATAAGAATTAATTGCATATTTCGTGGTAATACGACCATTGATAACCATTTAGCCTTGAACACCATAAGTATCATCTATATGTTTCATGTGCTATATTGAGTAATCTTGTTCATTAAAATGTGTTGATTCTTTGTAAATATAAGTGAACCCTGAATCTCATATAAGTTATTTGAACTATAAGAACCCAAAAATGTGAAACAAAGATCCCCATATGATATGGGTAATACATCAGACTGTGTGCACACAGTAATCTAATACATGTGATATGATATGGGGGCACGTTCTTAAAAGAACCTCTTCCTTGAGTATGCCAAAAAGTGTCTCTACCCCAATTATCTAATATGGGAGCATGTTCACAAATGAACCTCTGCTTCGAGTATACTACAAAAGCCTTTACCCCAATTATATGGGAACATGCTCATACCAAGAGTCTCTGCTTCGAGTATGCTCAAGAGAGCCTCTATCCCAATTTATAAAGTAATCTCTGTTACCTCTAATTATATGATAACCCAAAAATATTTGAATATTTATTTATTGTCACACAACCAGTTGATTATAAAGTTCATGAAGCCATTGTTGTACTTGACAATGAGACCCCAAAAGTGAAATGATCAATAAATCCTCAAAACCATTTACACGTGTATCATTAAAGTCAATAATTAAATTGAATATATTTTCCATAAATTCTAAGATTTATATATATACATATGTGTATATGAGATTTAATCTAAATATTCAAGTTAATGTTTTGATATATTTAAAGTTACAATTTATATGATTTATTTATTAATATGCTTTCTTGATAATGATATTTAACTATATATATGATTTTATTATTGATAAAAGAATTTAATATTCTTACTATAAATGATTTATTTGATAATGAGTTTTAATTGATAAAAAAATAAAGTATATATGCTTCTTCATATAGATTTAATATTTCTTATTATATAAAGGTGTATAAAACATTATAATTAAGTTTTAATCTTTTAAATATTTTAGTTATATGTTTTTAATAAATATTGAATATTAACTGTATTCCATTTATTATTTAATGTGTTTAGTAAATAGTAAAGCTAATTATATGTAATTCATAAACTTTATTATTCTTGTAACATGTATATGTAGATCATTGGTTTTAAAACTCAATTGCATATGAGAATATAATTTTAATAAAATCATGTTGTTTACAATGTATAAAATTTCAAGATATGTATACATTTTTATTCATTAAAATCCTAGATTTGTGTGTGTGTGTGTGTGTATATATGTTTTTATTTTAAAATTTTAATATTCTTATGATATATTAGTATTGATTTTGAAAATCTATATACATATGATAAATGAATTATAATACCGATATATATATATATATATATGTCAAAGAGATATTGTATAAAAACTCTCTATATTCTAAAGTTTATAAAGTTCCAAAAATATGCTCATATATAAAGAAATTTGAAATCTCAAGAACCTTACAGTTATAGACACTAAGTGCATACAACCTCTATTAAGGAATATCTATAAATGTTCTAACCATATTGAAAGTTAAATGTTATGTTCTATAGAAATTAAATCCCTTGAGTTGCTATACTCTCAGTCAATGTACCTTATTGGTACAGTGATAGTACCTCTAAATGTTAATCGTTACAAATTCGAAAATGTGTTCCATTATAAATGAATCTACAAAATAAATTTATCTTCTGAATCTCGAAAGCTTATAAATTAAAGTATTCAAAAGTATACTTATTTGATTCAATCGAATCATAAGAAATTTCACAAGTCAAGTTATTCATTATATGTAATATACTGTGAATCCGAAAGTTTAAAGTCTTGTTCAAACTAATATTTGCATAATATGTTCTAATTAAAAACAAAGTCTTATTAATTCTATATTCTATTGCTTACAAACTAGTACGTGAATTATACTTTTGTGAGGTCTCGCCTGAACACCCTTCCTCTCACTCGGAAAAATACCTTAAGGAAAGACGAACGATTTTTAAGGGAGTTTAGGTACGAGTTTCGGTGCTCACGATTGGAACGGCTATCTTTTAGAAAAATTAGTTTGATTTTTGAAAAGGATTCGAGAGTAGCCACCATAATTTATTTAAATGGAAAAATTAAGGAAAAAATATGAGATTGACTCCAATTCATTAATTTTTGATTAATTTACCTAAGGATAAAGTCACTAACTTTTAAATCAAGTTGAGCTTGGGGACTAGATTTTTTGTTTTAAAATAATCTTAATTTGGCTTCTAAGTTTGATTTGACTTGAAAATTGATTTCATGGATGACAAGTATTAATGACAATTATAATGCATGATCATAGTATAATTATGAGTGCGTGAAAAATAAAGAGCAAGTAATTAAAAATATTCACAAGTTAAGGAAAGTGTTCTCTCTAGTCCTTATGGATTCTAGGAGAACCACAAAATCACTCTTTAATAATAATTAACTAATTACAATAGTTAAAATTTACAAGAGAACACAAATTAAAATAAAAGGGGAAGGGGATTAATTGAGATTTAGATTTGAGACTTGGATTTATATTCCAAGAGTGCCTACGTACCCCATTGGATGGGGATAAAAATCCACGTTGTTTGTTCCACGGCAAGGTGGAAGGGTTAAGGGGTTGATCAGTTTGATTGGATTGATTTGATTTGAGATTTAAGTGAGGGTAAGGGATTATATTTTCTTTTTTGAAATGTGTGATAGGTGAATGATTTTATTGGATCGGAGTTTCGTTTAAAAAAAACAAAGATTTAATGGTAGATTGGGTTAAATTAACCTTTAAGGAGGATTAATTTAAAATGATTAATTACTCAATTCTTAATTAAGTAAAATGATTAATTAATTAAAGTGATTAATTAAAATGATTAATTAATCAAATTGAGTGGAGACTAAATTAAAATTAATTAATTAAATTCAAAGAGAGTTTAATTAATTAGAGATTAATTATATATAGAGAGAGAAAGAGTAGTAGAAAATTCAATACTAACTCTTGGTGTGTTTTGAAATGAGAAATGGAGGGGGTATTTATAGAAAATGAAAGTGGGGTGAAAAGACCAAGAAAGGCTGAAAAAGTAAGTTGGAACATGGGCAAAATAAGAATTTCTGCGCATAGGGGACCATCCGCCAAAGCAGGCTGCGGATCCGTGTCAGGTCTGCGCAAATCCGCATCAAAAATTCACGGACGACTGCCAAATAGGCCGGCGGATCCGCCGAAGAGGCTGGCAGATTTGCCAGCTCATTCAATGGACGCGTCAGCATTGTACTGACGCAACTGACAAGCGCTAGTACGACGCAGTCAGATGCGTCAATGCGGACATGCCAAAACATCTACGGCTACCGCAAGCGTTTTGGCGCTTCTGCGACTGTGTTTCACGGTACCCGCCAAACGTGGCTGCGGAGTCGCGAGGAAGGTCAGCCACGTGGCGGCTCAGCTTTTTCGAGTTTCTGTCCATCGGGTCAGTTTTCAGGGTTTTCGGGTATTTTGGAGTCTAAAAATTATTGGCACTGACGATGGATCAGAAATTATTTATCGGACAATTTGGCAATCAATTTTGGGAAAATTTTGATCAGTTTTGGGAAGGTGCTATCCGATACAGAAAGTTTGGTTAGGCTTGAAAAAATGTCAGTCTCTTTGTAGTATTATGCCTGAAAACCTATTTTTTCGAGAGGGCGCTGTCCCCTTGACCCCTGCTTGCTAATCAGCTAGCAGGACCACCGTACCAGCTCTGTGTAGTGCACTAAACTTAGCAGGTGTCAAGCTATGCCCGCGTCATAAGAGTGTAAAATTGAGGGTTCACAACTTTATATAATCCTAAATTATGAATATGTTAAATATTGAGTATAATATTTTTTGTTCTTTACTCACTGAGCTTTCTCCGAAGCTCACCTCCTCTACTCACCAATATATGAAGGTGAAAGTTGAACAGTAAGTTTAGAAGTATAGTGGATATTGGCAAGTTGACTCCTCAAGCATTCATTCTTCTTTGAGGACTATCAAGACAATGTAATAGTTCGTATTTTGTTAATTATCTGTGTATGAATATAAAACCTTTTAGATACTCCATGTGTGTAGATGGTGTTACTGTAATTAATATGTATATGTTATAAGTATTGTAATAATAAATGAGAAATGCAATGTTGAATGACGAGTTCGATATGACATGTGAATTGAATGATGAGAATGATGATGGGAAAATTGATTATTGATTAATTTTAGTGAAGGAATGAGTTTGTTGTTGGAAGTGTAATTGAAATGCAGGTTGTGATCTTGGGACAATAGTGCAGTTACAGATGATACCATGCTGAATTTTCATTAGATTTGTTAGTACGTATGGGTTCTACGGGTTGTCGGTACCCTTATGGTTACTCATGCCCTAAGACCATCACTGCTCAGAAGCTAGGCTGTGACATTTATATAGGAACCTAATTAGGGTTCTCCCATCATAATCCTAATAGGAGTCAAAATCCAACTAGAATTTTGCTCACACTTACATCCAAAATACACATCATAATACTTAGACCCAATCCATTAATATTTTATGATCACTCTTTAATAATAGACTATATAATATAATATTTTAGACTATCATGCTAACCATCATTTTAAACAATATAAAATTAATCAATAAGCCCAATAAATTCTAGCATTCTCCCACATGAGCGCTATTGATTATATGCTTTAAAGGAAAACATTTTATTTAGAAAACAACTCTTGGGTTAGCAAACAGAAAACTTTTATGTGGCCACAATTTTAAAAAGACATAGTTCAAAAATGCCCAAATTTATTAGTTCGGTACAATAAATAAATATATTGAATCATGGCAACCATTGTATCATTTTTTGAACATTAGGATTATTTTTATATCTTGAAAAATATAAAGGAGTGATGTGCTCCATAAGGTAAACAGTATGGTCAAATTTACACCTTATATATATATATTAATTTTTTTAACTGTAAAGTGATATTAAAATAAAATTTTTATATATTATATTAAATTTACTTTTGTTGATTTAATGAAAGAACATATCATTTATGTTGAAACTTTATAAACGAATATAACATGTCTCTTGCTAACTATGTTCATTCGTTATTGTGATTTTATCCAAGATTTAAATTTTTATTTATAAAGTAAAGACTTAAAGAATAAGTTTGTAATAACCTGAATTTTAATAAATTTTATTACGAAGCTAATCAGAGGCTGCCTTTGAAGGAAAGAGAAAGGCAAATCAGGAGAGAGGGAAGAGAGAGAATTCGAGAGAGGAAGAGAGAGAGAGAAAGAGAGCAGTAGCGGTCGATCGGTCGATTGTCAGTCCAAGCCACCACTACCAACGACTTTCTCTCCCTCAGGCTAATCCATGACATCGGTGGCACTCCTTTCCGACGGCGACAGTGGCAGTGGTGAGAAGAGAGAAAGTCTCACCACCACCACCTTTGGAGGCCTTTTCCAGCCGACTCCGACATCCAAAATCGATGGGATTTATATCGAGCAACTCCTCTTTCAAAGAGCTTTCAACTGATATCCATTTCACCTCGTGAAAACCACCAGAGACTAATATCAAAAAAGTGAGGAGGTGAAGTTTCTTGGGAGATTATAGTGTAACGGCGGCGAGTGACAGATGTTTTGGAACTCTTGGTGACTAGACGAATCTAATGGTGTTCTTCTCGACTTCCAGGACCATGGCCAATGGTAACATGTGGGTCCTAACTTCCAGTAGTTTCGTTTCGACTTTCCAACATGTTTTATGATCCTAGTTCGATCGATTTCCGTGTTGGTAAGTTTAAAACCCTCGAATTTCATTTTGATGCTTGATTTTCGGATCATTTTATGTTGGAAATATATATTTTGGCAATGTTTATGTTCTTGAAGATTAATTGATGGTTTGAGATGAAATTATTTCATGTTATGAATGTATAGAAGTTAATTTGAGTGCGTGCCATATGATGATGTGTTTTATTGCCCATGATATGATCTTTCTGTCTTGATACTAATAAAATTATGAAATAAATGAATTTTTGAAGATAAATTCAATTTGGGAAAAATTATAATTATATGAAAGTTGTTTTAACTTCAAATCTTACTTTCAATTATAGTTAATAATTCTTAAATAAATGTAAGCAGTTCCATTTACCTTTTTAATTCATTAATGATGACATTTATGTCTCTTTATTATTTAAAATTGAGTTTTTAGCTTATATATATATGTTCTTTAAACGAAGAATAAACTACAATATTGCATCATTTTCATAAATATCAAGTACGCATATTTTAATGAAATTCTTGTATGTTATGAGTTTATATCATTATATGAGTTTTATATTGCTTTTAATTAAATATTGAAATGAAATATTTATTAAAAAAATTTAAATTGTGAAATGTTTCTTTTATATAAAGAATGAAATTTGAGTATTTATGTGCTTTTTCTTCAATATGTATATTTATAATGAATTAAATGGTTTATAAGTTAAATTAGTTATATTAAAGGAAATTTCTTTATGTTAGCTACTAAAAAGAATTTTAAGAAAAGAATATTAAGAAAAAGGAAAGTTTATATATATATATATATATATATATATATATATATATATATATATATATATAGACAATTACCTTTTCAGATAAAATCTAATTTAAAAATATTGTATGATTATGATTGATGAGTTGATATTGTTGTGAAATTTGTTAAGTTTGGAGGCCTAGATGGGATAGTTGAGTTGCTTGTAATGTTGTGGATTGTCTTGAGCTTTGAGACCTATTTAGAAGTGTTTATTTCTTCTTGTTAAATGGGGGTAAATGTCTTAGTTATAGAGAAAACTCTGCTGAAATTTCGGCAGAATATTAAGAGTCGTTTAAATAGAACTTTAAAGGTTAAAGTTTATGTTGCATGTATTATGATATTCTTCATTTTTTTGTTCAGTATAGGCGTTTCAGGTGTTTTCCTAGCCATTAGGCAATCGACACTCTAATGAGAGCTAGTTAGATCTGTCAAGTTTGTGAGTGATACTTTTTAATATATTTTATTTGTCTTTCATATATTTGCATCTACTGTATATATATAATTATGCACTATGAATGCATAAAGACATCCTAGCACTCAATTGTGAATGTTGCATTCTTGTGGATGTTTGGATGAAATTAGGATGACATAGGATCATATAAGGTTCTGATTATGATTATGATGATGATGATTGGCCGGGTTTGAGCTGGTCTCACTATGGCCTTATATATGGATAAGAGAAATTGGGTTGCCTAGTTAGAGTTAGACTCATCGTGGCCCCATAGTTTGAAATAAGAGAGCCAAGGGAGAGGGATCAACTCCTCAGATTGAGGTTTAGTATGGTTCCTATCAACTAATTCATATTCTTGGATGATTATGTGATTACTTGACTGTTTGTAATATTGCATGGGCATTATTGTTATCAAAACGATTGTATGACATCAGGAATATAAATTGAATCATATCATACACTGAGTTGAGATGTTCACTCATGTCTTCCTATTTTTTCAGGTTGTAAGTTGAGTTTTGAGAAGTAATTTTGATTGAATATTCCTGCCTTTTTCCTTAGGTAGTGAAGTTTATTGTATTATATTATATTCATTTATGTAATTTAATTACAGATTGTTCTGTATTATAAATTCTAAAATTCCATATTGTTATTTCTATTATATGTAGTTACAGTATAGCATGGTCAATTGAATGGATATGTATGAGTCTGTTGAGTTTGGAAGATAATTGGGTTTCCACCTTCTGGATGATGTTATGTTCTATTAAGTAGAAATCTGATGATAATGATTTGATATGATTGAGATTGTAACCTTGAGTGATAATATTATGATGTTATGTATATGTTCTGTTTGACAAGTGAGCTCATAGCCCTTGATGTGTAACATTTACAATTGTTATATTGCAGTTTTGTCGTTTAATGAGTAGTCAGACTTACTACGGGTTCTAAAAGTCTTATGCTTTTTTGTTTTCGATCACGTACCCTTAGAGTCAGGTCGTAACAAATTTTGCTTATTAATTGAAATATCTCTTAAGTAAATTTTTGTTTTTATTTTTGTAAAATGATAGTAAGGAGTTTCAAACCACTCCATACTTGGGACAACAAAACATTCAACTATCTAAGATTCTAGACTTCTTATTTAGAAAAAATCAAAATATATTTTCACAAATAATAGATGCGAATTTAAAAAAAAAATTATTGGAGAGAATTCAAATTTAAAAATTATTGAATGATTTTATATACATATACTTGCTAGATAAACTTTGGTTTAGTGGTAAAGATTTAAGTATAACTGTAATAACCCGAATTTTTATTAATTTTAAAATCTTATTTTATAAGAATATATTTATTTATTTATGTCTATTTTTAAATCTATATTTAAAATGATATATATATTTAAGGTAATGAAATCAGTTATTAGAAATTTTGGTTTATTATATATATTTAATTAGATTTGGGTATTAAAAATTTTGAAAATATTATGAATAAAGATATTTGTTTTGAAAAAAAATGTATAATAAAATGTGTTTAACTCGGCTCAATCCCTTGACCAAATGGATTTTTAATATGTTGTTATTCATTTAGTCTATTTTGTTTTCTTGTTGTTATATTTCATTATATATATATATAAATAGCTTTTTTTTTTTAAAAAAAAAAAGGGAAGGACAAACAACTATGATTGGCTATTTAGTAACCAATCAGAGGATGCCTTTGAGAAAAGGGAAAGGCATATAGGGAATAAAGGAGAGAGAGAGAGAGTGAGTGATTGTGGGTGCCGAACCACCCACCTCCAGCCGGTGGTGAGCCGTACCACCACCCCATCCGTAGGCGTCCAGCGACCTCAAGTGAAGCAGCAATGGCGCGAACCATCAACGAACGGCGACGCATGCGAGGCAAGAAGCTTTCCGGCCCTGTAAACCTTGAGATCTTGATTCTGATGAATTTCAGTAATCGTTTCAGCAAGTCTTGGTCTAGTTAGAAATTTCTCTTCACAAACTTCCATTTGACACCAACCCCGACCGGTATGAGTGATTGACAGTGATAAAATCAAGCTAAAAAATACAGTCATCAGAAGTTTAAGGGCCCAATATGGACAAACGACGGCGAGTGACATACACGAAGATCACTAATGGACTTCTGAGGATGTGATGCTTTTGATGGAATTCTTCCCGACCTCCAGGACCACCGCCAACGGCAGCGTGTGGTCGGCCGGTGGCAGCGGCTTGTGGGATCAGTTCCAGTAGCTCCGTTTTGATCTTCTCGACTTGTTTCGAACCCTAATTCGATCGAATTTTTTATTGGCGTGAGGCCTCGCCCGAGCACAGATCCAATCTGCTAGAGGGAATCGAAATGCTCATTTGGGTTTGAACTTACGTTGAAGCCCTTAGACTTACATTGATTGATTTTGAAAATTGATTTACAGTAGCCACCTTACTTTATTTTTATTTAGAAAATATAAGGTAAAAACCCATTTTGACTCCAATTATATCCCAAAGGAAAAATATTACTAGCTTCGAAACCAAAGAGGATTCGGGAACTAGATTTTGGTTCATTTTAATTAGTTTGACATTTAATAAAGTTGTGACTTAAAATTAATTTCATGAATTATGTACAATATAACAAATGCATGATTTATGTAAATAAATGAAATAAGGAGGAAATAAAAGAAAGAGAAAAATAAGATAAAGTTACAATAAAAATCCAAATTTGGGGATACTCCTTTAGCTCTTATGGGTTCTAGAGAAATCACACATTCTCCAAACTAATCTTAATAAAATTAATGTAACAAAAGAAATTAAAGTGAAGTGAAGAAAGTGATGAGGGGAGAAGTTGGTTAATTTTAATTGGATTCATTGCTTGGACCAAGCATGTTTGCGTATCTCTTTGAATAGGAATCAGAACCCACGCAGTTCTCTTTTCTTGCGAAGGGGTTTGTTTAGTTAAACCACTTTATCATGTTTTGATTGATTAAAAGTTGAGTTGATTGGATTGATTTTAATTGATTACCAGATTGAATTAATTATTTCAGATTTTAATTGACTAATCTAAGTGAATCAATTAAGAAAGAAAATAATTAGGCAAGGATCCCAAAGAAAAAGAAGAGAATAATCCCAAAGAGGAAAAAATAAATAAATAAAAAGATTAATCCCAATGAGGGAAAAATAAATTAAATAAATAAAGAAAATGAAAAGAGAAAGGAAAAAAAGCTTACCTTACGCTTGAGCAGCTTTGAAGATTTGGCAGCGAGCTTGCCTCAGACGACGAGGAAATTTTGACTCGGCGGGTCGGCTCGGGAAGTCACAACCCGATTTGCTTTGCAAAGCAAGGAATAGTAGCAAAGCAAAAGAAAAATTAAAAAAAAAATAAGAAAATTTAAAACTAGAGAGCTTGATCCTTGGTGGATCAAGCTTATGGGGATGTTTCGCTTGATGCAAATTATAATCAAGCAAACCAAGAGGTTAAGAGGTGAAGAATAATGAGTGTGAGGATCCCTATATATAGGGGGAAGGTTGGGGGGGAGGTTTCATGAAGTTTTGATGTGGGATTTGGGTGAAAAATTGAAGAAAAAATGAAAGTCAGCTACTGCTGCTGCAGGCTAGCCTTGCTGTTCCTCAGAGGCCACCTGCGGCAACCGCAAGCTTCCCTGCGACAATCGCAGGCTTCCCTGTGGCAACCGCATGCCAGACTAATTTTTTTAATTATCTATTTATTTTTACTTTTATTATTAATTTTAGTGGTGCAAAATTAAGGGTTCACAGCTACTCTCTCATTAGAATTATCTTGTCTGTAAGATGATTGTCACGGCCTAACTTCCGAGCCGCAACTGTCCTAGGGCATGGGTAGGCTTAAGGCCACCGAAAACTCGTAGAACCCATACATGCTATACAATCCAATATAATATCATGCATCAGTACTATAATTATCTCATTATATATCATATCATATCATCTGTATACATATACACTTATTACTCTCATCACATGCTCATCAATAGTATCATAATATTTATCAAATAACTTGTACATATTCTTTTCATATAACTCTTATAATATACATACAATTATAATACTCTTTTAACACCCATGGAGCTACTATAACAACTTAAACATATACATACACACATCTCGAATATAACTTTACTTTGATAAGAAAATCCTCAAATGAAGAAT
>CATKHJ010241550.1:0-21301 GCA_949750685.1 Vernicia montana
TAAAATTATGTTTGTAATATCACACAAACGGGTGAGTATTCGATATCGTTCGAATGGACGAGAAAAGAATAAAATTCTTTAAAGAATAAATCTGAAATTTTATTGATAATGATAATTGAATTGTTGATTAACAAATAATGAGTCTATTTATAATGAAATTTGAATTCTAAAGTAGTAGGGAAAATGACTTCTAAACTAAATTAAATTGTAGTTTGGAAATCCAAATCTAACTAGAAATTTGAATTCTAAAGCAGTAGGAAAAATGACTTCTAAACTAAATTAAATTGTAATTTGAAAATCCAAATCTAACTAGAATTGATCAAGTTGTTTCAAGAATTGGTCTGCTAATTGCTCTGCTTCAGAGAGTGCATCATTGCTCTAAGTTTTCACATCAAAACTTATTATTGGCTTTACTTCACCCAACTGAATAATATTTACCGATAGTTGTCAATTAAAAGGAAATATTTTTTCAATTTTTGTCATAGTTATCGCAGCCGTTGAAGCATTCTTTCAAAAAAAATATATATATATAACATATTATATACATTTAATATTTTAAAATGTATTTATTTGGTTTTGCATTGACCATAGACTAATTCCTCTTTTATTGGGGAGAGCATATCACTGTTCTAAGTTTTCACATTAAAACTTATTACTGATTTTACTTCACCCAATTGAATAACATTTACCAATAGTCGTCAATTAAAAGGAAATATTTTTTCAATTTTTGTTTTATCTATCGCAGCTGTTGAAGCATTCTTTCAAAAAAAAAAAAAAAATAAAAAATTATAACACTATTATATACATTTAATATTTTAAAACGTTTGGCTTCCCTCCTTTAGTTACAATACTTCAAATTCTTTATAAAATATTTTAGTAGGAGAAGAAGCATTTGATTCAACTTTCAATCATTATTGTGAAATTAAGATTAGTCTTTTTTTTTTATGGTATTTTTTTTTAATTCATAATGAAATGTGGATATAATAATCTTTAAGGAATAAAGACATATGATTGGGTTTAATAGCTAGAGATGAAAAATATTTTGAATTGTTTTGGTTTATTTAATGATTGCTACAAAAGTTTTGATTGCCAAATTTGTGGTAAATATTTTCATTCATCTTGAAAACTCAAAATTAATAATTGAGAATAATAATAAGATCACTACTTCAATTTTTTAAATAATTAATTTATATGATATTAGATTTTAGTTTCTTCACTAATATTCGAAATTATTATTCATATTTAATTGATTGTTTAATATTTCAATTTATTATAATTATATTTTTTTATATAACATTTTAAATTATATAAAAAATATTCATTTTATATTTGGCAAAAAAAAATCATTTTATTTCTTAATATATTTTATTTCATTTGATATAATTTATGGGAAAGTATACTAAACTACCATGTGGTTTAATATTTATTTTAAATGGGAGTTGAGATTTTTTACGTAATACTTTCATACCCTGTGATTGTTTTTATTTGATATTATTAATTGCTAAATTGACTAACACTATTACTTTTTATGATGTTACATTAAATATTATTATTTTTTAAATGAAGTGGAGGACAACTAGACTTCTGGAACCACAATCTAATTAAAACTAAAATTTTTAATCAATTACAAAAATTAAAAAAAATTAAAAATATATATGTATATATATATATATATATATATAATTGAAAAGAAAATTGTAAAATACATGTTACAAGCTTCACTCCCTTTTACTTTCTCTGAAACCAAACAAAATGAAACTTCTTTTACTTTCTCTTAAAACAAATAAAAGAAGTTCCATTTTCGTTAACTCGTATTTGGTTTGCAATCCAAATAGAACAAATCTAGAAAATATTGACAAATAAGATAAATAAAAACCTAATATTTAGACCAAAAGTATCAAATATCATCAAACAATTGCAAAAATGACATCAAGCATCAAATTTGAGAAACCGATGGAAAAAGCAGAAAAGAAAATTGTAGGAAAATATCAAAAATAAAATAAAATTAAATAAAATTAAAAAAATAAATAAATAAATAAATCTGTTAAAATCAAATCCAACTAAGTCCCTAAAATCCTCAGAAATTCACGGTGTATATAGGTGGTAAAGGACTATGGAAGGATGAGGTGCGGTGGCTAGATTTGTAGTGAATTCATGGAAATGGATTCATAGCAACAATTAGAGGCGATGATAATTATTATTCTAAATCTGAATCTATCATTGATGAAAAATATAGCAAAATCTATATGGGTGTTGACATTTGGGTTTTAGATTTGTATAAATTGATAAGAGGCAAAAGTTATATGGTTAAATTAATTGATTTTTAATTTAGGTATAAGAAGTCAGTAAAAAAAGAAGAAGCCGGTAGAAGAAAAAGAAATAAGAGGTGGAGGAGAAAGGCGAGCGATAGAGAGAGAGATTTTAAGTTTTTTTTTTTTTTTAATTTATTCTTTAAAAAATATTTTTTTCTTTATATATCAATTAAGAAATTTAATTTTTTTTACTTGAACTGTTCCTATAATACTTATTAATATTGCATGTTATTAAAAAATTATTATTTAATTTTTATTTAGTGTCATCTCAGTATTAATTAACGGTTTTAAGCCGTTTATCACCAATTCGTCTAATAGAGCAAACCTCATGATATTTAAATATCACGAAAAAAATCTCAACTCCCATTTAAAATAAATGTCAAATCACATGGTGATTTAGTGTATTTTCTCCTATAATTTATTATATAATTTTATTTTTAAATTTTATTAACGGACCTATAATACAATTAATTAAGTTTTTTTGGACGCTTATGTTATAATAGTTCTACTTTAATTAGTTGACCATTATATTATGTTAATATTACTTTTTTATTTTTTTAAAAAAATTGATTCAATTTTTCGAAAAGATTAATTTTATTTATTTTACAATAAAAAACCATTATTTTAAAGTGAATATTTGTATTGATTTTATTCTCTAATTCACTTTCTCAAATGTGTTTAAATTTATAATTCAATTAATTTTTTATAAGAATTATATTTTAAAATAAGTATAGTATTTTTTTTTATGTAAAATCCTTAATAACACAAATACAAAAAATTACACATATTTAATTTGAATTTTTTTTAAAGAAAATATTTAATTTGGAATTAATCATGTATATAGTCTAAAAATTATAATAAAAAAATAATAAATCACTGTGTAAAGTGCGGGTATGTAATCTAATTTAAAATAGCTACCAAGGATAAGATTGGTTGGCATGTGAGTTTTTTTTTTTTTTGGCCAAAGGTTGGTATATGAGTTTAATCCTTTCTTTATTGACCATATTTGATTTTTAGATTCAAAGTATAAATGAGAAATTTTTATTATTTACGAATCTTCTAATCGCGACTTAGTTTGTTTTTAACGGATTAAGAAGGTGATTTTATTACGGTGCATAAAAACTGACTCGTGATATCACATTATTATTAAATAAATAAAAAAATCTAAGTGCCCGATTGAATTAGCATTTAAGAACTGGTATTTAGTGTTTGAGTTCTCAACTGCTAGTTTAAGGTATTTGGTAAATTTAATACTCACAGTAGCGATTTAAAATGCAGTAATTAGCGGTTCAAAATTAAAATTGAAATGCTAAAAGTAAAATTTATAACCGTTAACATTTAACCCTTTAATTATTAGCTATTGACAGCTGATCGTCATTACTGAATTAAATATGTCCTTAAATTATAAATATATATATATATATACATCGAATGATGGATGTAATCTCTAATACTACATATCCTTCATTTGGAAATTTTTTAAATATATTTATCTAAAAAAATTCCCATGTTAAAAAAAAAGGAAAATATAAATGATTTATTACTTGTATGAATAAATTGTCTCCCAAACAAGTTGTCACCTCCAACAAATTTTAACCACAAAATTCTTCTGTTCTGTACAGTAACGTGACCTGTATTTATTAGTTTTTGTCGTGTGTGATGTCTGTATGCAAAAACATATATAATAGCAGCAAAATCCAAAGGCAGAGATCTTGTGTCTGAAATGAATGGTTGATAAGATCTGTAAGGGTTTCTGATCTGGTGGTTGTGGTTGGTTGCGGATCACATAAACTAGATATTAGATAAAGTACATCCTCATCTGGTTTCCAGTCAATCAAATATACACACCCCAGTAAATCCACATGCTTTGAACGTGGACGAAGAATGATTTTATTCTTGGCGAATCCCCTCAAATATATTCGTAAAATTAGTAAATTACTCTTGGTCCTTGGGTCTTGTGCCAATAATTTACTCCTTTTTTTTTTATTAAAATTAAATGGAGGGAGGGTATAAATAAGATGAAGAAATTAAATCTTAATTTATACTTAATTAAATAAACTTTATAAATATAAAAGTGGAAGGTATAAATGTTATATTTATATATTTTTTTGATTTAGTAGTAAGCTAGTGTCATGGACATTTAAAAATTAAGTCTGTTTTTCTATTTCAATAAAAAATAGATCATTTATACCAAGATTTGAGGATTCATATATGAGAATTTTTTTTTTATTTATGATTTGACCCTAAAAATCAAATTCTAGTCAATAATACTATGCATGACAACAATGTGTAAAGAGAAGGAGAAATTATTTTAAAGGGAGGAGAAGGGAGGGGAGAGAGAGAATTTCAATTTATTTTGTTTGGCAAATTAAAATTTGATTAATAAAAGAAAAGGAGGAGAAATAATGTTATTTTGTTTGGGTGGAAGAGAAGGGATAAGAATTATAATTATAAAAGACAAGATTGTACAAAATAAATAAAAAACAAAATATGTGAGTAATATAAACTATTAAGGGTAAAAATGACAAAATACATATAATATAAACCCTCTCTAGGAGTTAAAATTTTTTACACCCCAATTTAAGGTGTAATCAATTTTAACTCATATAAAGGGAATGTAGTTGAATTATTCACCTCCCTTCCCTTTTCCTTATTATAAAAAAAATGGAGCCAAACAAAATAATTACCAATTTTATTTTTATTTTCTTCCCTTCCTTTTCATTTCAACTCTATCCATGCATAGTATAAGTAGAAGGTAAACTTTCTTATCAACCAAATTAATTTTTAGAGTTATATATATATATATATATATATATATATATATATATATATATATATATATTGAAGAAAGGAGATTTTTTTTTAAAATTCAAATGGTTAGGAGTATTCTTAAATCAATTTACGTGTCAACTAAAATTTAATTAATTTTTCAAGTGAATTTAAAAGTGTACATTCTACACTTGATCTGTGCATTTAAAAATTATCTCATGAGTACTGACTCTAAATATTGAATTTTGATCATGAAGAAGATTAGTAAATTCTTGGATTAATTTACATGTCAACTGAAATTAAATTATTTTCTCGAGCAAATTTAAGGATGCATCTTTCACATTTGACCTATTATTCAAAAATTATTTTCTAAATATTGGCTATAAGAATTGAATCCCATTCACTAAAAAGATGAGTAAATTTTCTTACGGATTTTAATTTGATTTTCTGCTAGATTGTATGCGTATTACTAAATTATGTCAGAATGTATTATTTATGATAATTTATCTTAATATAAATAATGAAGATTTTTATTTATGATAATTCATTTTTCATTTATCCTATTAGTTTACTTTTTCAATCTCTTGCAGGATAAACCATCCAGGTGGAATGTGGAGCTTAAAGAATTCACAAATAAGGCAAAAAAATTTTTTTTTTTGTCCCATTATAAACCCAAAATGTCAAATTTGGTATGATCCGATCGATTCAACTAAAAATTTCAAAAAACGATTTATAAGTTGGATCGAATCACACATAAAACTCGTTAAAAATTCATTCATTCGGTCAGATACTTGATGACCCAGATGACTAGGTCACGAATTTCATAAGTTTTACGAGTTTTTTTTTTACCAATTAATTTTTATAGTATTATAGTTTATTAATTAATCAGGAACAATAATATATTAATATTCAACATTCAACCAGTGTGAAAATATAAAAAAATATATTTATTTATTTTTATTTAGACCATAAATAAATAATAAATTATAATATTATTACTTCATACATATGAAATGAATACTATCATATAGATATATAAGTACATAATGAAAATAATTAAAATGTCTACATATTTAATCTAATAGTAAGTACACATCATAATTTAAGTAAAAATTTAAATTTGAATTTCTCTATTTAAAAAAAATTAAAAATAATAATAAATGAAATCCGTAATTATATTTGATAAAATATATTAATTAATTTAAATACTCAATTGAATTATTATTGCATGTGATTTAGTTATAAAATTTCAATATTATTAAGTGAACATATATATATATATATATATATATATATATATATATATATATATATATATATATATATTTCTATAGTTACTTTTTCGTTAATTAATTAATTATATTAAAATTAAATTGAAAAGGTTGTTAATTATAATTTAATTAAATATAATATATATATGAGAAATAATTAAGTTTCTTTTAGTTTTATGTTGGGTATTAATATATTAAAATTTATATTGAATATTATTATGTTGAGATATAATATTATCATATATTTTATTTTATTTATGTCATTGTTTAATTTTAATTATATGTATATTATATTTATTTTTAATATATAAATAATAAATATATTATATTATTTAAAATTTTGATTCAGATTTAATCTCTGATTAATCTCTGACACATGACTATTTGTTTTCACTGGTTTAAAGGCTGGCCGAGTCTGAAACCACTTATCAACTCCCTTGACCTTGTGTTTAAATCAGTAGAAGTATATTCCATATTACTTTCGGCACATATTATAAATAAAATGGGCTTAATGGACCCATTAATGGCACATAACAGGCTTTTTAATGGGGCTGCAGTTTATCTTGGTGCATTGTTTGTTTATTGGCAAGCCCAGCCTTGTATAAAAAGGACTTTCCATGTGTGATGTGTCCCCCTAGCAATCGAGCTCGTTTCCCGCCAATCTCGGACAAACCAACGAAACTAAAATCATCAACGACAAGTCGTTTCAAGACTACAGTTCCAAAACGCTGTCGCTTTTACCAACGGACTCACTCTGTCTCCTCCAGATTGCTACCAAAAAAAGATTCCGCATGGATTCCTCTTCTCCTTCTTTAGCTGTAAATTCCACTAAATTTATCCAATCCCAAATTCAAACCGTAAATTGATGAAATTTAATGCAATTCGGCTTCTATAATTCCAAAATGCCACCAATTTGGACTTGGAGAGGCAGAGAGATCGATGGCGATCTTGTATGGAATGGTGGCGAGAGGGCCAGTGGTGTTGGCGGAGTTCAGCGCCGCTGCGGCCACCAATGCAAATTCGATAGCGAGGGAAATTATTGATAAGATTTTCAATGGAAACGACAATAACAACGCCTCCTATTCTCAAGATCGTCTCATATTTCACGTCAAGAGAACCGATGGCCTCACCGTTCTTTGCGTCGCCGACGACTCCTCCGGAAGTAATTAACCTCTTTAATCTATTACTTTCTCGCTTTTAACCCTTTAGCATTACAATTTACAAACAATTTAGAAAAATGCTTAAATTTTACCGCTTTTGTTTAATTTTAGTAATTTCATACTGTATATGTATATATATATATTTTAAATTTTATCACCAATTTAATTATACTTAAATTTATCCATGTGGTAGCTTTAAAATTATTATTTTTTAGTTTATTTATGTTGTTGAACTTACAAAAATGCAATGTTGAATATGAAATATTTGATTTTTTTCATATTATGTGTAAAAAATTGAATTCAGATTTATTAAGTGGCTTAATTTCATTTGAAATTAAACTGGTAATAGATTTACAAAAATTGAAAAATTCATGATAAAATTACAAAAAAATACTAAAATTTAAGGTTTTTTTTAAATGAAAGATTTGATGTAGGTTGGTACTCGATTATTGAGTTATGAGGTTAATGTTTGTTATTGAAATATTATGCAGGGAGAATCCCTTTTGCATTTCTTGAGGATATTCATGAAAGATTTGTGAAGACTTATGGTAGTGCTATTCATTCAGCTCCTGCATATGCCATGAATGGTGATTTTTCTAGGATTTTAAGCCAACAGATGGATCATTATTCAAATGACCCAAATGCAGATAGATTAAACCGTTTAAAGGGTGAAATGAGTCAGGTAAGATGTGATCATATTGGTTTTGTTGCCTGTTTCATGGTAGTCCCCAACTTATTTGTCATAATCCAATCAAAATCAATTTAATCTTAATGGATTTTGGCAGAAGTAATTTTGTATTTACATGATGAAAATTAAGCCATTATTTGATAAATTGTAAGGTTTATTTTCTCCTTCAATAATTAATTAAATTAACTAGAAAATAAATGACTGATTTGCTGCTCATATGTGATATGTTATGATAATTGATAGGTGAGGAATATCATGATAGATAATATTGAAAATGTCCTGGAGAGGGGTGATCGTTTAGCACTACTTGTTGAAAAAACTTCCACACTACAAGGAGATACAGTTCGCATTAGGAGGCAGACTCGTCGTCTCAGAAACACCATATGGTGGAGAAATGTCAAGCTCAAGTAAGTAACTTAAAAACATGGGTGCATGTTTGGTAGACCGTAATGTAGGCTATGTAGTATAATATAATATTATAAAATGAACTTTTAGTTCAGTGTTTTATTGAAATTTGTATTATATTTAATTACATCCTATTAAATTAACATCCACTTAGTATTTGAAGGCATGTTTGGTTATCAATTATGGTCTAGGGTTAAATATTGTTTAGTAGGTTAGCCTGTTGGTGATTAACAACTAGAAATGTAGCTTTTTAATTTTTCAATTATAATTGTGAACACTGACTCTAAATTTTGAAATGCTAATCAAATTGTAGTTTTTACCAAATAATGTAAACCAGTGATTAAGAGCTTAAATGCCAAATCTTGATGAGCCTTTAGTTAATTACACTGGCTCATGGAAAGAATGCTATGCTTTCAACCTGCATATGCATTTCTTGCCTATATTTAAGAGGAACAGGATTTCCATAAATCATTGCTTCAGACATGCACATCGGTTTCTACTTATCTACCTGTTTTAGGAGTCACTGTTTTACACAGAGGCAGTAATTTTGAAAGACATTTTTCTTCTGTCATTTCATGATTATGTCAACCTTCGTTGATTTAATTCATTTGTTATTTTTATATTATCCAGTTATATAATCTGTACTTGATACCATATATAGTGATGTATAAACTATCTAGACTTGAAAAAAAAAAGATCTTTCCGGGCTAATCTAATTTAAATTCTTTCTGTCCTGCAGGATTGCATCAATATTATTTATCTTGGTCGTAATTTACATTGTTCTCGCATTTGCTTGCCATGGTCCTTTGCTTCCTTCCTGCTCCAAGTAAATACAAAAGTTGCTGCCACTGATGTAAAATGGTGGTGTAATTTTTCACACATTCAACTCGATAATTATTTTCTTGGAGAGGCTTAAATTGCTTCTATATCTCTATTTAGATTGCCAATATCTTCAAGTCCATTGAATTATATAAATTATTTATATTCTCTCACATTTTGATTATGGTGGTGGTGTTTCTTTAGGGTGAGAATCACTTTAATCTATCTGGTTGGTTGTATATGTATAAGTTTCTTGCATTGTAATAAATTCATGATCTCTTTAGTTCGATCAAGCAGATTACCCACACTGATACTAGAACATTCTTAAATAAAAAAAAAATATCATTTATGATTTAATCCAAGAATCGAATTCTGATAAATAATAAAAATAGACATTATCAATTATCATTCACTAATATGAAGTAGGATGAGAATTCCTTAATTAGCCCAAAAATCATGGATATGGTAACTCATTTTTTCAAAGTAACAACTCATTTTTTTTAAAGTTAAACTTCGATATAGTTTTGGAGAGAATTTTAATTTCAAATATAATGAAAAAATTTCAGTATAATTTCATTTTTAATCTATGAAAACGTTAAAAAAAAAAATTACTAATACTATGATCATGAATAATGAATTTTCAACAAATAAAGGGCAAAATTACAATAAAAAAGGTGTATTAGGGACCAAAGTATAAATTTAGCAGACCTTAGCGATGATTTTCCAATTTCATTTATTTATAGTATTATTTTAATAACACGTGTTAGCGAGTGGATGAGCGAGAGATCAGCGGTTCACACTCTACAGCCTACACTGACGGCCGGACGATCCCTAAGAAAAAGCTGAAGAAAAAATTTCCAATTTCTAGCTACCTCACCCTGTACAGTAACCTCTCTCTCTGTGGCTTGCAATACTTGATTCGCAAGGCAAGCAATTCTAATTCTTCTTCTTCTATTTGAATTTCCCTTTTATCTGTCTAAATTGCTTGGTTTGTAATATTTTTGCTATTTCAATTTTTGTGTTTAATGGTGAATTAAGAGATTTATTTGGAATATTAAACCGTGAAATAGTAAAATAATTTTAATTTGATGCCAGGAAATTTTAATTGAATATATGATTGGCTATATCTTGTTTATATAGGATGATTTTTGTGGAAGTGGGAGAGTTGGTCTTTGATTTGGTGAAATTGCTTTTCCAATGTAAATTCAATTTTCCATCTCCTCTTAGAGCAGGTTCACTTTAAGCTTTAAAGTTTCTACATGTAAGTTATAGTCAGGGATTGAAATCTTGGACTTGGGTTCGGGGTTTGTGGTACCAACTTAGGCAAACAATATATAATCTAATGGTAGTATTTATAATCCTGGCATTATATTTTATTCTTTCCATAAAGACAATTATAAATATATATATAATTTCTAATTGGTATTAGGTAATCAGGGAAGGCTTGATGACAATTATAAATATATATAATTTTCTAATTTATCCATTCGGGTCAGAAAATTTAATTAGTGTTACAATTGTATTCTTAATCAGATTTCTGTCCAAAATGATGTTTAATTTGTTAACATGGACACCAAGCATATGTTATGGACCCATGCTTTGCTGAGATCAAGCAGATGTTATACGAACTATACTTCTAGAGTGTATATGCCTACTAAATTAGATGAAACACCATTATAGGAGTTTAAAGGGAAACAACTACAACTCTTCACTTTTGACTAGCAGGGAATTTCTTTCTAGATTATTGTGACACATTAATTTTTTTCGTATTTCTATTTCAATTCATGAAGCATGTACTTGTAGTCATGGGTGGCACCCCCTTCGAATGTACTTGCTTATATATGTAACTTATCCAAATCATTAAAAATTGTCATGAATGAATTTTTTTTGTTTACTTCTCATTGATTGAATTTTTATTGTTGATCAGATTCAAATCACAAATCAGACACGTGACTGGTGCACTCTAAATCTCTAATTTCTGTTGGGGGATTATTTTTTTAAATGGCATTGGACACAAGAGAGTAGTGTATTATAAGGACAGACAGTGAATCCCTTCAACAGGTTTCTGTGTATCCACATGAAGAACACACTGCCACCTCACTCAGGACATTTTGATATGAATAATCTGTCTGATTCAACGAGAAAGAGAAAATCAACCACAGATCAACATATCACAGTTTCTGAATATGGCTTTCTTAGGGAGTTAGATTTGATGAATGACCAAGTAAATTCTCTTCCTCAGTCTATAGATTTGGATTCTTTATGGCATCAATTTGAGAAGGATGAAGTTAAGAAAATAAACAAGTCTTGTCTGGGTATGTTGCCCCAGTCTTTCCATCATGAAGGACCATCTCCATTGAATGAAATGTTAGTTGATGAGACAGTAAATGTATCATACCCGCTGTCCCAAATGAACAATATCCTCAGCCAGACCAAACCACTTCAAATGAAATCATTTAGTGTGTGTGTGGAAAAACCTCAAGCTGACATTGGCCAGGATATAATAACATCTGGACTTAGGAATCATGAATTTGCAGATAAGCTGCTGCTGGAAAGACACCGTTCACCATCTGAAAGTTTAGGACCCTTGAAAATTTCACATCGAAGTAATATTGGCCTGAATGGGCATTGGGGGAATTCACATGTAAAATCATGTCCTAGGGAGGCCAATAGATCGAATACCTTAACAATCAATGATGTCTTGGGTGTTGGGGAAAATTTGTCTGGGACTTCCACTTGCATTGAACAAACTAAGAACAATAGGCTATCAAAGAGTGAAGTACAATCTGGCAGTGGTTCTTTAACTACTGGATTCAGAGACAATGTCCAAGTAAATGCTGAAGGTCATGGAGATGTCAATGTCCTAATTTTGAAGGAAATAGAAGGAGCAGATACGAACAAGGCAAGGCATTTGTTGGAGGGGAAGATTTCTCATATGAATGGTGATTGTGCTAATGTTGTTAAGGATGGTAAGAGAAATAAGATAAAAGTTGGGTCTTTACAATCCCCAGATGACAAAAGTACATCACAGACTGGAAAATTAGCTCCAATAGTTGCTGAGAAGCTCTGGGATGGATCCCTTCAGCTAAATAACTCTGTAACTGTGTCTGCTATAGCCTCCTTTAAAAGGTTTAGTCAGCTACTTCTGAAAATTCAGCTTTACTATAGATACTTCAATTTATTTGTTACACTTCTTTTTTTGAAGATAAATTTTATTGGTTTTGCTTGCCATCATTTTGTTGTAACTCTTTTAAGTGTTCTAATATATATTACGTGTGCATCTAGACTGTATTCCACTATATGTTATGAGTTTATCATTAAAAAAAAAATCAATTTATTGCATCTAAAGTCTAAACTATATTCCACTATATGCTATAGTAATGAGTTTATCATTAAAAAATCAATTTATGTAGGATTAGCATTAGAAAGTTGAAAGGGTCTACATCCAGTGTAAGAAATAATAAAATGAAGAATGACATGCCTAAAATGAGGAAAAGAAAAAAAAAAAGGTCTGCATGTGCCGCTCACTAAGATAAAAATAGAGCATTAAGAATTAAAATTTATGTTTCTCCTGCCATAAAATGCATAACTAATTTAGTGTCTTGGGACCTAAATAACTATTTGACTAAATATCTTGAAAAACTATTAATTTCTTTTCAATGTGGCATAACTTTAGTAGTCAGATATTTCCAATTCCTTTAACTCATAGCTGAAGAACTGAATTTACTGCTGAAGCTTAGCTGGATGGAGTGCCGACATATGCAGATATAGGGTTTAAAACTCATTTAGTAGACCCAATCAACTCATCTTAATTTCCTCAATCATTTTTGCTCTATATTATTCTCTTTTTGTCTCCTTATTATTTCTTCTATTGATAAAGTTCCTCAATATTTTTACTGATCTGGGCACTCAGGCTTCAAGTGATACCAATAGTAGTTAGGGCATTAAGATATAATGTAATTTAATTGATAGGTGAGTTCTACTGATTGTCTTGTTAACAAAATTTCCACTTTATAACAAATTCTGAGAGTCTAAACAGCTATGTAATTTACTAGTTGAATTGAATTTAAAACAGCTTGATTAGATCAGAGTTTAATGTGTTTCAACTATAGTTTAGGGCTATGAACAAGGCCAGTAAACAGAGTTTAGATTTCTTCAGGTTTGATTTCCTAAAATTTTACTGCTCTCAAACTCAATATTTCTCAAAATTATCTCGAGTTTGGTTTGTATATGTTGAGCTGAGCTCCAAGCTCTTTAATCTTTGAGTTTGCCTGTCTGAAGTTTTTTTTTTTTTAATTGAATTAGACAAAATTTATCTTCTTTGTCCACTCAAAAACCCAGATTTTCTCTTTGCTATTAAGATGTCTTTGACCATTTTCTATTGTTTCATACTCTGTATTGGCCTATATGGTTCTTTGGGAATGAAATAAGAAAAAATAATTTACCATTTGAATACTGAATTAGTGAAGTGCTGTATTATGATCTTTGGCCTATTTTCATAATTTGATCATGCCACATTGTGTTTTTTAAACTCACATGGCGGCATGAAATTTCTTGACTTGATTTTATGAATACCTCTGGTTCCTTCGTGTTTAGACAAGAATTTTCAATTACTCATTTCTGTTGGGTGGTGCAATTTGAGTACAATTAGTCCTTATCTCTCTGATTAGGGGATATCTGACTGAAGATCTGTTTGGAAATTTTCAATTCAATACTCTAATGCATACTATTCAACATAATAACAAATAACAAATTGGCAAACAAAAGAAGCAAATAAGGAAATTAATAAAATATTGACTGTAAGGAACTTTGAACATGAAATCTGAAGTAGAGAACAACCATTAGAAAATGGAATTTATACTCATAGTAATGTCTTTGACATTTGTTTTGATGACATGTGTGAAAGGACTTAGAATAATGGTTGCCTTTCTTGTTTTAGGACATCTAGGAATAAGGGTGTGTTAAATTTGAGTGAAGTTGCTTGTATCAACAAATTTAAGAAAGATGCCACTGATGATAAGTAAACATGCCATGTCAGATGTTTGGACTCTACCGTTGCATCTTTGACTCCAAAGAAAATGAGGTTATGAATGTTAAAGGTCCATTGATCTTGTGGGAAGTGTTTACGAAATTAATGAGGTTGCAGATACTTGTACAAAAAAAGGTGGAGGTGGTGGAGTGGGGTTGGAGAGGGAGAGTGATGTAAAATTTGATATGAGAAGTTCTTTGATCATGTGTACTAGAATTTGTATGTTCTAGTTAGGAAGGATTTTGTAGCTATGTGATGTTAATGGATTAGAATGTCTGAACTGCATTTTCTGTTCTAAATTGATGCCCATAGAGTTTCTGCGACTCTTCAATTGGTCTTTGACAGGCACATATTATGTCTCCAGTCCCTACTCCTTTCCTTTTGGTAAGTGAAGTCCTTAAAAAATTGTAAAACTAAAGTTGTAGAAGAAGGGTCGTCGAGATGGTTTAAGTTGGGTTAGGGGCAGATGATTATTTCTCATATGCCTTTTTCCAATGATACTATTGTGTTTGGCACTAGTGTATTTGCTTTGTTTTGGTATGGTGTATGGGTTTTAGGTGAATTTGGGAAAGAGCTGATCCCTCTAGGCAAAGGAGTTGATAGGAATCTATTGGCTTGAATCTGAGATTCTAAAGTGCAAGTCCTCCCTGTTGGTTTTCTTCAGTTGCCAAATTCAAGGATAAACCCATTTAAGATCCTAACGATTCTCATGATAAATTTCAATTGAAAAGAACAGAAGGAAAACTATCTTTAAAAGAAGAATTGTTTACATAACTATCTTTAAAAGAAGAATTGTTTACATACTCATCCAAGAACCAGTATGATACACGACTTGGCTAAAGAATCCACCCCAGGATTTTGAAGAAATTACTTACGAAAATTTTGCCATTGTACATTCTAAAAATTTGTCTAATGGTAGCATCAATTTAACTGTTTAAGTGATGCCAAAAATTCTTAGTTCTTCCATTCCAGTCTACATGAAGCTCTGCAAGGATTCCAAGAATCTCTCTTTCAAAGCAGAAAACCGGATACACCAGCCTAAGAACAAATCCTCTCCAATAGTTGGACAAACACATTATTTCTCATTTAGAGAGTTCCCTTAGATCCAAATAAACAAGGCAAATACTTGATTAATTAGGTGGTTGTTCATTAGTTCCAATGAGCAAAAACACGGTGACTAAGGTGGTGTTTAGTAAAACTGAAAATTAAGTGCTGAACATTAAATACTAAATTTTAAGTGCTGAATAAAATAAGTGAAATAATTTTTAAATTGTAAAAATACTTAAAAATCTAATCACTTATTGTATTTAGTGCAAATTTTATGTTAAAAATTTTAACTTACTATTTTAAGTGGTTTTTAACTTAATTGAGATCTTTAAGACACACGTTACCAAACAATTTAAAACGATTAAGTACTAAAAATATTAATTTTAAGTACTTAATGGCGTTATCAAACACCCCCTAACTAATTAATTTAGATATTTAAATTGATCAAACACGACTTGAGGCAAAATAAATATGTGATCTAGGATTACTGAATTCTTTTCAAGAGTTGTTAAATATGGGATTGATGGTGATATAAACTTCTAAAGGATCTTACTGATACAACATGGAAGTAATACCCCAATCTATTATCCACCTAAGTATGGGATATAAACTTGAAACTAGTGATGACTCGGTCATTGAAATCCTGTCCTAAACCTTAAGCATCAGGAGTTGGAACTGGGAACATGAGCATGCCAACATGGTGATTATCAAATGCCATTATCTGCAACGGAAGGCAAAGAACAGCTAAAGCCTTCCTTTTACCCTGTTAACTCCCACCATTTGAAGTATTGGCCGCCTTTGATTCTGAGCCTATAAAATTGGATTACATCATATCTACCAGGCTGTTGAAAATTCTAATTGTAATGACTAATGATTGATAATGAGCCCCTTTGTTACCTCCAAAACCACTTATCAAAATTGCCTTATTAAAAATTGCAAATTGATGGAATGTCAAGAACTGCTTTTTCACAATATATTTCAGCCACATTCTCCTGGTTCGTTTCAACATATAGCAATAAATCTAAAATTTCCAGCTTACATGCAATTTCGTTTAGAGTGGAAATAAAGAATCCATATAGCCGACTCCAATTAATTTTGGGATTAAGCCTAAGTTGAGTTGAGTTGACATGAAATTGAGTTGGAAACATATGATGGAAAAAAGGAGTTTCCATTGTATTCTGTCAATCAGAATGATTCCACCTACATAAGGTTTTAATTTAGGCAACTCACCTGTTTTTGTAAACAAAATAATTTATGTGGCCATTATAATATCCATTCAGTATTAGGCCTTGACGATAAATGAGAATCTTAAACCTTAGGGAGTAATTTCTATATTTTGGAATCTGAGTTATTTAGATATTGGAATCTTGGATGCTTTTAACTTCATATTGCATTGTGATTGCTTTTGAAGGTCATAACTTTGGCATCCTAATTGATCAGTCTTCAATGATTGAACAACATTTAACGTATTCACCATATATAACATATCATCAGTTGCTTTGGTATGATAAACTTTGTACATGTAGGATGGGGCAGTACATTTTTATTGTTAACCTTCTCCATGATGATTTTCTTGTGTAGTGGCGAGAAGATGCATGATTGCAAGTGGCCTGATTTTATAGAAGTCAAAGGGAAAGTTAGACTAGAGGCTTTTGAAAAATATATTCAAGATCTTCCTCGCTCGTGCAATCGAGGGTTGATGGTAAGATAATGTTCCTACTACCATAATTCAGTTAAATTTAGAACTTGATGAAACATAAATGCTGATACTTTACCCCTGCTCTTTGGTCCCCAAAAGCTACTGAAATTCCTAATCGAAGAGAATTGCAGTTTTCAGATATTACTGAGTCTTATAGGGAGAGTTGCTTTTGCATAGTCAATGAAAATTCTGATTAATGCATTGCATGCTATCTATTACTGGTGGAGAATAATTACATATGCTGAACAACTACTTGTAGTTAGCAATCATTTTTAACACTCCCTCCCTCAGCCTAGTTGGTTCTGGTTCTTAGGTTGTGTTTTTGCTCTCCAAGTTTTATAGGGAGAAAAGAAAACCTGGAAAGGTTGGAGAAGCTATTTGTCTCTTCACAGATATTTAACAAATAAAATAGAAAAGCTAAACAAAGCAAGACATTTAAGAAACCTTGTAAATTTAAAGAACAAAAAAATGGATGCATGCCTGGTTTGCTATTTTTTTTAATCTACTTATACTTAGTGAACATAAATAGACAAAAACATCTAAACGATCTAAAAGAATAATAAAAAAAAAGATTACTTCTCTTTTCAGTTCTGTGTTAATTTTATATAATTTGTATATTAATAATATAAATTTATATAAAATAATCAATAACTATATATATTATCAATGAAAAATCATACCTTATATATTACTAATAAAAGTTGGTTATTTTTGTTACAATTTTCAAAATAACTGAAAATTTGAAATTTATAAAATCCTAACCAAATTGAATCAAAAATTGAAAAAATCCAATGCAGAAATAAACAAATTTCATTGATTCAGTTTTTCCAGTTATAATTGAATTATGGCCACCTCTACCCAAAGCAAACGATTAAAGTAACTATCTCTATGAATGAGGTTTCACCAAAATCATTGCAAAGGAGAAAAACAATTTCCACAACACCATAGGCTACCAGAGCAGCAACTGATCCACAATTTCTCCATTAGCTTTTAACTTTACATTTGGGGCTCATTTAGCATCACATTGCAATGTTTAGATACACATGCACTCCATGATAGTCAGAAGTTACTGGGTGTTTTGCTACAATGGAAAAAGATTTTTAGTTTAAGAGATAAAGAGGCTAAAAATATCTGTTATTATGTATAAGCATAAAAAAGATTCTTACTTGATTAAACTCCTTTACATGGATAAGTGACAACCTCCAAATTTACTACGGAGACTCTTGTATTGCTACATCACCAAACAGGCCATATAACTGAAATCACACCTTAACCTTTTATACCTTTTAATAATCAGAATTTGTAAGCCAATGGCATGAACCTGATGCTTGATGCTGATCTTGTGATATTGTGTGCAGTTGAATATGTTATTTTCAGAGGTAAGTTAAATTTAATAACAAAGAATCATCGAGAGAATTAGGTTATTAAATGTAATAATTAATTGTTTAAAATTTTTAATTATTCTATTTTTATGTTTATTATATTATTTTATTATTATTCAATTTTATATATATATATATATATATATATATATATATATAAGTAATGAATTATATATAATAATAAAATTTATAGATTCAATTTCTAATTATTATAAAATATAAAATTCTAATTAAAATTTGTTTATAATAGATTTTTATTTTATTTTATCTCATTACACTTAATTTTACATTTAATTACATTTATAAATTACAAAAAAGTCTGACCCCCTCCCTCTAATTCTTTGTTTTGTTTATTTGTATTTTTCATTTTTGGAACTTAGATTGACGTAATGGTAAAGCAGGGTTAGGAATTGAAAGCTCTTGTGGAGTTCCATGTAACAAGAGGAGAATTTTTAGAGGGTTGTAATGGAGGCTAAAAATGGAGATGATTATGATGGTTTGCTCACTAAATTGAGTTGCCATTCTAATGGGTAGATAACAAAAGGATTTTAAGAGTGGTTCAAGTTAGGATGAATTTTTTCCATGTATTGCTTTTTTATGGTGGGTGATGTCTCTTTAACTTGGTCTTACAAAATCCTCAGCATAGTAACCCACCTTTTAAAATTCTATTTCCAAGGTTTTTTTTTCCCCTTATTCGGCTCAAATTGGTTGAATCAGTAATTGCTTCAATCTTAGAGGACATCAAATAAAATGGAGTCCAACTCTAAGAGCCTTTTGTATGTTAATGATTCCTTATGGGGCTGTGGTCCATTTTGGGAAGGAAGATAAGATTGAATGTGTGAAAACATTAAAGAATTTTAGTGTCAAATTTTCAATGGAAAGTTTTGAAAACTGAAGTGCTTTTAAAAGTATATAACTGAGGATCTAAACTTGGATATTCTGATGAAAAGAGAGAAAATTGTAGTAGATAGATTCCCTCTTTTCAAGAAGCAAGGGACTACAAATCATTTGAGTTATTGTGTTTGAGTGGGTGAAGTCTGTTTGATGACTAGGGTAGACCTGCTACTCTTGGAATTCATTGGTTTATGCTAATTTGGAGATAGAGCTTAATGCATTGGAAGGTCCCATTGTTGAGAAAAGCCCTATGGCTGAGATCAAAAGAGATGGCTGGATACTCTTCATTACCTTAACTGAGCAGAGAGTTTTGAATAACTCATTGTCCTTTTGGAAATTTTGCTAATTTGAGGAAGTTCCTAAAGTTACATATTTCTATTGTACATGATTTCATCACCTTTGGTGCCTGTTTAATAAATGTTTTTCTAAGATGATTTAATGGATAATAAATTATACTCAAGTTAGGAATTAGGCTCTTTTTATTGCTCTCTTTACATGAACATAACCTTCTCTATTATGTTCTATATATTTTGTCAAGAAAATTCTACAATTTTTTTTTCTCCTGTTTTTGCATTATGTGAAATAACCAAACAATTATTTAGTTTTTAAATTATCTTTAAATATTGGAGCTCCTAAATTACTTTTTAAATAAAATTTAGTTCCTTGATTTGTTTAATAAAGTAGGGTCAGGATTACTTTCTTGCTATGTTCAAATGATCATGGATTTATTTATTCACTTTTTTATTTTTTTTTGAACTGTCACTCCATGTCCACGTACTTTGTTGTTCGATACAGCCATTTGAAAGTATTTGCAATCCCCCATTGTTTTTGTCTTGTTTTGAAGGAATGGGAGATCTTCTTAAGCAGGAACACATATACCAGACTCAACTAAGACATGGTAGGAGTAGGTAGGATGGCTAGGGTGTAACTTAGGGTAACCCATTGCAATGGTCCCTTATTGTGATGAACAGTAGGCAGGGTGTGACTGCCAAATTGCTGGCAGGAGATACACTAATATTCACAGAAGAAAAATCTTGTCAATTTAAATGCATTAAAGCTAACTAGAAGTCTAGAAGTAGTAGTGGGTGTGGCAGAAGTGGAGAGAGACCATGTCTATGCAGAGTTGACACCCAACAGTGCAAAGGCAAAGTTAAGATCAGATGGACATTAATTGGTAAGTTATTGTTGATATTTTTTTCTCTGGTGGTTTATTAGGTTGGTTGATGAGATTCAATGTAATTGGCATGGAGATAAATTTGAGGCATCTTTTGTTGTATTCATGAAAGTAGAGATTAAGGCAGGGAGGTGGGCTAGTAAATGGAAAAGGAATTTCTTAATGTACTTGCATAGACAGATCTTATATAGTGGATGAGCTTTGGCATCACAACCTTTTGGAATTAAACTATGCAAAGATGCTTATCATAAGTTTGAGCATAGTGAAAGTGTAGCCATCATCCTAAATGATTGAAGAACAAAAGATACTACAGAGTAGGGTTTCCTGTCTTAGTGTCTTTAGCAAGTAAATCCTATCATTAACTTGTTCACTTGAAAATAGAAATCTGAATCACTACAAGATTTTTCACAATGTGAACAATTTCTATGTTTGTTGACATATTTTGTTAAAACTTGATCTATTAAACTGAATTTGAGTTCAACTTTATACAATTATTGATAAGAAATATGGCAAGAAATATGGCTAAGTGTGTTGTAATCAAAATTCACTTGCAGCTTATTAAAATTTGTATGGAGTATTATTTGTTAATCTTTTGTTTTCTCAACAACATCTTGTTACTTTGATTGAACCTGTGAATTCTGGAATTACGTCC
>CATKHJ010241633.1:0-29226 GCA_949750685.1 Vernicia montana
AACTAGAAAACTTAAGTTTAAATTTCTTACCTTGAAAACTTGGTTTTTCCTTTGTATTTTAACTTGGCCGAAGCTTGCTCTAGGTAAGGTGAAAATATCTTGCTTTGGTTTAGAGAGAAATGAATAGTTGACTCTGAAAAGCTGATATGAATTTGGCATAAAGAAATGTGCGGGTGAAGTTAAATGGTAATAGAATTTTATAATCAATTTATCACCTTCATCCGTCCACTTGTCAAAGAAACAACTTCCCATTTGTATAATGATGTAACCGGCTTCCCATCCATTTTATTATTTAATTCATTTCCTTTATCTTAGTGAACATTATTATTATTATTATTATATATGTTCGGGTTAATCACTTAACTCCTTATTACCTTTCACTGCCTAACTCTTTACTTTCCTCTCAATTAAGTACTTTTCTGTCTTCAATTAAGCCCTAATTTCATGTTTTCTCTATTTTTAATATTTCAATATTACTATAATTTATTTTTTTATTAAATTTTATTATTAACAATTACTTATGGCCACATACATATATTTATTATTATTTACCTAAATCCTCCCTAATTCAAGTTAAATTTTACTAATTTAAGATTTCAGTTTTTCTAGTTTCAATTAAAATAAGGTCTCAAATCTCTAGGATGTTACACTATCTCCGGTGGAGTAGGAAATTTGATTCCTTTGGGCAAATCCATGTCAGAATAAAAAAATGTGGAGTTTTGAATTTTTGGTCAAAAATTCAAAACTTGTGAGTTTAATTTTTTATTTTTGATTCAAATCTCTTATGTAAATAAGCTAGTAATGGTGTTTGAGTGGGGAGTTTGGGAGAAAATTACAAAAGAAATGATTGAGAAATGAGAAAATGAGAGGAAAAAGAAGAGAAAGAAATAGAAATGGAGGTAGAGAGAGAGAGAGAAGAGAAACCGCAGGTGGAGAGGAAGAAAGGAAAAAAAAAAAGAGAAAAAGAAAAAGAAAAGAAGAAAGGAAAAAGAAGAAAAAAGAGAGAAAAATAGAAAATGAGCTTCATAAATTATTTTCTTGGATAGAAAAATAAAAATATTTTTTAAAATCATTTTGAAAAATATTTGGAAATTTTTGAAATTAATTTGAATTTTTGGGGGAATTTTCCATGATTTGGAAATTTTTTGAAGAATTATGAAAATTTTGAGAAATTTATTTTTCTTGAAGGGAAAAATAAATTTTATGGTTAAGAAAACATTTGAGTGAAATTTTCGAGTTTTTGACTTTGTGAATTATTTTTGAAAATTTTTTCGTGAATTGGAAAATATTCAGAAGTTGTTTTTGGGAATTTTCCGAGAATTAGAAAAAGTGGGAAAATATTTTAAAAAAATATTTTTTTCCCTCCAAAGAATGCTTTTGTAAAATTGAAGGATGTGTGAAATGATAGAATGATGACTGATGAAAATTTTGAGAATTGTTTTGCAGAATGCAGCGAATCAACTAAAGAAGCGAGGTGGAGAAATTCAACCCGAGAAGCGAGGAGCAGAATATCAACCCGAGAGGCGAGGTGCAACTGTAATACCCTAGGTCTTTCCCTTAGTTAAGATTTATTTATCATGAGTATATGTATATGAGGCATAAGTGAATTTCAATGTTAATGAGTTATGAAGCTTGAGAATCCTAATAGAAATTAGTATAAGAATTTCTTGTTATTATGTGATTTGATTGATGTATGATAAATATGTTGACCCATTTTATGTTTTGATGTACAAAACTTAGCAAAATTAATAAAATTACTTATTATATGTTTGCACTATACTTATATGTTAATTAAGAATCATTTAACATTGATCAAAGTATGTTGAAAGCTTTTTCAGGGTGTGAATGTAGGTTCAAGAAGATGAACGCACGTTCATCTATGTGCACAAGAATTACTATTTACACAGAACATATTTGAACAAGCTTTCAAGATATTGAACGCCTGTTTATGTGCTTGAACACACGTTCAAAGGGTATGAACGCACGTTCATCTTGGAAATGAGAATTCTTTAAATCACACATAATGGTTTTGAACGAGCGTTCAGAATTGTGAACCGCCAGTTCAAGAAAGCTTGAACGCACGTTCAAGCAAGTGAACGCACATTCAAAGTGTGCATGTCATAAAAAATATAGTCGTTGGAAAATGGAGGGGAGTTGGAGAAAATCAAGGGGGAGTAAATTTCTTTTGGATCCGTGCCCAATAGTCTTATTTTAACATTCCTATAAATACTAGAAGGTTCAAATGATGAGTAGAACTCTTGCCAAGTGAAAAACAATTGCTATACACATCAAAAAGTTTCTTTGAGCATCATACTCTATTTTTGAACACTAAGCTAAACTCTTTCTTTTCTTTATGTGTTCTTCAATCAAAGCTAGTGCATTTCATTGTAATCCTTAACCTAGCTTGTATTCAAGTCTTTTGAGACTCTAAACACAAAAATTATTGTATCTTGAGTGTATTGGGTGAAATCCCGTGAAATCTATTATAAATGGTGAAATTCCGAAGAACTAAACTTGTAAAGCTTTGGGTGAATTCCTGATTGTTAGTGGAACCCTAAATCAGTTTGATTTAGGAGAAGTGGACATAGGAGAGACGATTGTACTCCGAACCACTATAAATCTTGGCTAAGCTTTCTCTAACTCAATTTCATTTGTTTATTTATTTGTAATTGGAACTTATTGCATATAGGGTGTTTATTTGTAATAAAATTTTTAATAATCCTATTCATCCCCCTCTAGGATTGCCATCCTTGGGACAACATTTGGTATCAGAGCTTGTGCTCTTGCATTTCATAAAAATCCTATGATTTTAAGAGCTAACGATTACTATGGTAGGAACATCTAAGTCTACCTTCCAAGAAGGCCAATGTAGCACAAGGCCACCCTTATTTTGTGGCACTAACTACAATCAATGGAAAGTGAGGATGAGATTCCACATGAGATCACAAGGTTATGACTTATGGGAAATTGTAGAAAAATGTTCATTCATTCCAATGGATGCAAATTCAGACAAGCCAAAGAATCCATCCAACTACACCAATGATGACAAGAAGAAGCTAGCCTTAAATGATAAGGCTGTTGATCTTTTGTTTTATGCCTTGGACGAAACTGAATTCAATAGGGTGTCCGCTTATGAAATGGCCAAAAAATTTTGGGTGGTTCTAAAGATGACACATGAAGAGACAAATCAAGTTAAAGACTCAAAGCTAAACATGCTAATCTTTAGCTTTGAAAATTTCTCAATGAAGAAGGAAGAGACTATAGCCGATGTATACAAGAGATTCACAATAATTGTAAATGATCTAAAATGGCTAGAGAAGACCTTTACTCAAAAAGAGCTTTCCACTAAGCTTTTGTCTCTACCGAAGAAATACGATTCCAAGGTTGATGTAATTGAGGAATCTAAAAATCTTGCCTCAATTACACTTGAAAAACTTGTTGGAAATCTCATCACTTATGAGATGAAACAAAACATAAGGCAAGAATCAAGAAAGAAGGAAAAGGAAGGCACCTCCAAGAAAGAAAAATCTATTGCTTTGAAGGCACATCATAAAGAAAAGAAAGATTCATCTAGTGATGATGAAGATGAGATGATGCTTCTTGCTAGAAAATTTAGCAAGTTCAACAAATATCGTTCAAGGGAGAAATTCAAGAAGAGAAACTTCAAAAAAGAAAAAGGCAACCAAGTTGAAGACATGAAAAATAAAGTCATTTGCTATAAGTGCAAGAAACCGGGATACATTAGACAAGATTGCCCACTACTCAAGCATAAGAAAAAGAAGGATAAGAAAGAAAGAAGATTCCATAAGAAAACAAAAGTTTATGTAACTTGGAGTGGAAGTGACACTTCAAGTGATGAAGATTCATCTAATGATGAAGAGGAAGAAAAGGCCAACCTTTGCTTGATGGCTCAAGATGATGAGGTAATTCCTAACTCTTATACCTTTGATGAATTACAAAATTCTTTTGATGAATTGATGGAAAGTTTTCTAATTGTTACAAAGGAGAATAAATCATTAAAAAAGAATTTATGCAAATTGAAATATGAGCATGAGGATTATTTGAAAGACAATGATAGTAATTGAAAATGAAAAACTCATGACTCAAATTAAAGATTTGAAAACCTCCTTTGAAACTCTAACTTGTGAAAATGATAAGATAAAAAAAGAGCTTAATGATTCCAAGGAACTTTTGAGAAAATTTTCCATTGGAAGTAAGACTCTTGATGATATCATTTCATCACAAAGAGGAGTATTTGATAAAGCCGGATTGGGATATAAGGTTGAATGCAATGAAAAGAAATATGATAGTTTTTTTAAGAAAAAATAATTTCAAGCAAAGAATTTAGTTAAATGTGCTTATTGTAAATATCATGGACATATTCCTAGTAAATGTCCAAAGAGACTTGGGAGACCATTTACTTTTAGGAAAGTTTGGATTCCAAAGGAATCAAAACTATCTCCTAAGAGTGTGTGGGTTCCTAAGGGAACTAACATAAGTGGACCCAAAATAATATGGGTACCCAAAAAAAGATGAAACAATCTTGTGTTGTAGGTCATTCGCATTCCAAAGAAGAATAAATGGGTGATTGATAGTGGATGCTCCAAGCATATGACTGGAGATAAGGAGCTATTCATCAAGCTTGAGGTCAAGAAGAATGGAAATGTGAGCTTTGGTGATAATTCCAAATGCAAGATTGTTGGTATTGGCTCAATTGGTAACAATGATCTTTCTATCTCTAAAGTCTTATTTGTTGACAACTTGAAGCATAACTTGTTGAGTGTGACTCAATTATGTGATAGAGGATATAGGGTCATATTTGAATCTCTTGCATATGAGGTAGTAGATATCAAAACTAACAAGATTGCATTCATTGGTTATCGTTAAGGCAATGTGTATATGGTGGACCTAAATAACTATGAAAACAAAAATCTTTGCTTGTTTTCTTCAAAAGATGAAAATTCATCCTTATGGCATAGAAGATTAGGCCATGCTAGTATGGATGTAATTTCAAAATTATCAAGAAAAGATTTAGTTAATGGATTGCCTAAAATTGTTTTCAAAAAGGAAAATGTTTGTGATGCATGTGCAAAAGGTAAACACTCTAGAAGTTCTTTTAAATCTAAAAATGTTGTTTCAACTTCTAGACCTTTATAATTACTTCACATGAATTTATTTGGTCCTACTAGAACATATAGCCTTGGTGGTAAACATTATTGTCTTGTTATTGTTGATGATTACTCAAGGTTTACATGGGTTCTATTTCTTGCTCATAAAAATGATGCTTTTGATGCATCATACCTCTTGCAAAAGTTTTACAAACTCAAAAGGGTTATACCATTTCATGTATTAGAAGTGATCATGGAAAAGAGTTTGAAAATTCACATTTTGAAAACTATTACAAATAATATGGCATTGAGCATAATTTTTCGGCACCTAGGACTCCTCAACAAAATGGTGTTGTTGAAAGGAGAAATAGATCATTATAGAAATGAATAGGACCATACTTTGTGAAAATGATTTGCCAAAATATTATTAGGCCGAAGCGGTCAATACTTCATGTCATATCATTAATAAAATTATGATTAGGTCAATCCTTAAAAAGACCCCATATGAATTGTGGAAGAGTAGAAAGCCTAGTGTTGCATATTTCCATCCATTTAGTTGTAAATGCTTTGTGCTTAATAATGGTAAGGATAATCTTGGAAAATTTGATGCCAAATCGAATGAAGGAATTTTCCTTTGTTATTCAAATAATTCAAGGGCTTATAGGATCTTCAATAAAAGGACACTTTTAGTTGAAGGATTCATTCATGTTATTTTTGATGAGTTTCCCTCTAAGTGTGTAGATAAAGATGATCATCAAAATGCTATTGAAGACATGATGGAGGATTTGACCTTACAAGAAAATCAAGCACAAGACTCTCAAATGGATAAAGATAATGTAAGTGTGGGTAAGTTAAGTATACCTACTCAACAACAAGTTGAAGCTCCACATCCAAGAGTGAGGAATGAGATGAAGGATAATCAAATCATTGGGGATCTCAATCAAAGTGTAAGAACGAGATCAAGAGTTCACAACACTTGTGAATATGTTGCATTCTTATCACAAGTAGAGCCAAAGAACATCAAGGAAGCTATTCAAGATGATTAATGGGTATTGGCTATGCAAGAAGAGCTAAATCAATTTGGAAGAATCAAAGTGTGGACTATGGTTCCTAGACCACAAGACCATCCGGTGACTGGAACTAAATGGGTGTTTCGCAACAAATTGAATGAATTCGGAATAGTGGTAAGGAACAAAACAAGATTAGTGGCTCAAGGATACTCAGAAGAAGAAAGTATTGATTATGATGAAAGATATGCTCCCGTAGCTAGATTAGAAGCAATTAGAATGTTACTTGCTTATGCATGCTATAAAAACTTTAAAATTTTTCAAATGGATCTCAAAAGTGCATTTTTAAATGGTTTTATTCAAGAGGAAATATATGTTGAATAACCTCCGAGTTTTGAAAATGAAAAATTTCCAAACCATGTATTTAAATTAACAAAAGCTTTATATGGTTTGAAATAAGCTCCTAGAGCTTAGTATGAGAGGTTGAGTAACTTTTTGCTAGAAAATGATTTTTTAAAAGGAAAGGTTGATACAACTCTCTTCATTAAGCATAATAAGCAAGATATCTTAATTGTACAAATATATGTTGATGATATTATATTTGGTGCTACTAATGATTTGCTTTGCAAAGAATTCTCTAAGTCTATGCAAGGTGAATTTGAAATGAGCATGATGGGAGAGCTTAATTTCTTCTTAGGACTTCAAATAAAGCAACTTGAACATGGTACCTTGATCAATCAAGCTAAATACACCAAGGAGCTACTCAAAAGATTTGGGATGGAAAATAGCAAACCTTATACCACACCAATAGGGACTTCATCGAAATTGGAAGTTGATGAGAAAGGTAAATCGGTTGATTCCAAGCTTTATAGAAGCATGATAGGTTCATTATTATATCTCACCGCATTTAGGATGGATATTTTGTCTAGTGTATGCATGTGTGCACATTTTCAATCTAATCCTAAAGAATCACATATTGTCGGAGTTAAAAGAATTTTAAGATACCTAGTTGATACACCAAATTTAGGTTTGTGGTATCCTAAAGGTTTTTCATTTGATTTATATGGATACTTCAATGCAGATTATGGTGGTTGCAAAATTGATAGAAAAATCACTAGTGGCACATGTCAATTCTTAGGAAGCATATTAGTTTCATGGTTTTCCAAAAAGTAAAATTCAGTTGCTTTATCAACCACGGAAGCCGAGTATGTTGCAGCTGCAAGTTGTTGTACTCAACTTTTATGGATGAGAACACAACTTGAAGATTTTGGTTACTCATTCCATGGCATTCCTATTAAATGTGATAATACTAGTGCAATAAACTTGTCAAAGAATCCCATTCAACACTCTAGGACTAAACATATAGAAATTAGACATCATTTCCTTAGAGATCATGTTAGCAAAGGGAATATTGCACTTGAATTTGTGGATACAAAGTATCAATTGGCAAATATATTTACAAAGCCCTTGGACAAAGAAGCATTTTATTATATTCGAAGGGAACTTGGTATGATAGACATCACTCAGGTATGATCTAACCTTAAATGATATGTTCTTATCATATTTTTGGTTGCTTTATGAGTATTAGCATTTTTTTTTAAATTTGATCATCATTGCGTAAAATTGAGAATTAAGTGATTAAATTTTATGAATTTATATCACTTTGACTTCAATTTATAGTAATATTGCCAAAGTTATTAAGATCATATGCATAAAGTTGATTAATGAAGGACTAAGCAAAGTTCTTACCTCAAATCCTTGTTTTTGGCTTAAAATCTTGAAAATTTTGTATGAACGCTCGTTCACTTTTATGAATGCACGTTCATCTTTTCTAGAATTTTTTTTTTTAGACAATAGCGTTCACTCGTTCACCATTTCGAACGCACATTCACATCAAAGCTGTTCATTTGAATTTCAAATAGCATCCAATTGAACGCACGTTCACCCATTTGAATGCTCGTTTAAGTCGCGATTTTAAATTCGTGTCGTCGATCCAAACAGTCATTTCACTAAAATTTTTCATTTTCCTTCAAAACTCTCTCAACCCAAGTCCTCCAAAACCTAAAATCGACCCTTCCCACTCAAGACCCACACCATATCCTTCCAAATTATCTTCAAAAATGAATCGTACCAAGAGTATAGCTAGGAAACCTTCAAGGAAAGAGAAAGGGAAAAGCTCCATAGGTGAAGAACAAGAAGTTGCTTCTCAAACAACTCAACCTCAACCAAAAATGCAATTTGGGCTTCACTTCACTATTACCGAACACAAGGAACGATTTGAAATGTTTCGTGGAAGACGAATTGTAAGTGGTCAACCCTTGAATTTTGGTGATTTGCAAAAATTAGGATTGAAGGATGAAATTGTTAATTATTGCATTAAATTTTTTGGGCCTATGAGGTTTTCTATGATAAATAAGGATATTTATTTGAATTTGCTATATGTGTTTTTCACCATATTGGTCTGTGAAAGAAATGGTGATATGGAATTTCTGCTAAAAAATAAGAAAAGGAAATTGACTGTTGAAAATATTGCTACCATTTTTGATCTACATAATGATGGTCTAGTCAATATACCGGCAAATTGGGATGCCTCCCCTCTATGGGAATCCTTAACTGGCATAAAAAATTGGTATCACTATGATAAAGCCACTCAGTTAAGGAATATTGCTCTTAGAATTTTCCATCGGTTTTTGACTTTTTCGGTATTTGCTAAGGGTAATAGTAACGGGAATATTATGAAACAAGAATTATTTTGCCTAGGAAAATTAGCTGGGAATGCAAAATTTGCCTGTGCTAGGATGTTTGCAGAGTCATTTAAGCAAAATTCCCTTAAGACATCCGGGAAGTTAGTTGTGGGCATGTATGTTACTGTTATTGCTAACCACTTCAGTGTATCACTCCTGAAGATGAGCAATATTGGATTATTATTTCTTCAAAAGATTATTTGGGAATGAACACATTCAGAGAAATGGAAATCGCAATCAAAGATTCTCAAATAGGGCAATAGAGAAGGACTACTCCAACTAATTTACGGAAAGGCAAACCCCCTATTGGAGCTGAAAGGGATGAAGGAGATGATGAGGCATATATTGATGCCTACATAGAGGAAGACCAATCAGGGCAAGCAACTGAACAGCAAGGAGAGGACACTACAGCACCTCCACCTAGGAAAATGAGTAGACAGCCTGCTAGTGGTGTAGAAACATCTAGGACTGCTTCGGATGACATTCGTCATCAACTTATGGAGCGTCTCACCACTTTTGAGACCAATGTCTACACCAGGTTGGATGGTTTGGAGGCAAACCAGAGGATTCTTCATCAGTATGTTTAGGACATTCGCCGTCAACTCATTCTTGGTGCTACAGTTGAAGACATCTTCACCGGACCTGTACCCACTCACCAGCCCCCACCTCCTCCTCCAGATGCTTAGTTTATTCCTTTATCATTTTATCTTTTATGCTTATAACACTCTTACTTTGGCACATTTTCTTATTTTACTTATCTCTTTCATTTTGGACACTTTGATACTTTGGTACTTTATTTTACTTCTCTATTTTAGTTGAATTATATGCATGTTTCTAGTAGTTTCCAAATTTAATGATATTATGCATATTGTTAGGGGGAGCATTATTACTTTGTTAAGTATGATTATGATCTTATACACCTTTTTCCTTATGACAAAAAGGGGGAGAAAATGGTTAAATGATGATTAATGTTCTTGGTGATTAAATATTGATTATGATAATTTAAAATCAATTTCTTTTAAGTTTTGTCATTGTCAAAAAGGGGGAGATTGTTGACCCATTTAATGTTTTGATGTACAAAACTTAGCAAAATTGATGAAATTATTTATTATATGTTTGCACTATACTTATATGTTAATTAAGAATCATTTATCATTGATCAAAGTATATTGAAAGCTTTTTCAAGGTGTGAACGCACGTTCATCTATGTGCACAAGAATTACTATTTACATAGAACATATTTGAACGAGCCTTTAAGATATTGAATGCCCTTTCATGTGCTTGAATGCACATTCAAAGGGTATGAACTCACGTTCATGTTGGAAATGAGAATTCTTCAAATCACATAGAATGGTTTTAAACGAGCCTTCAGAATTATGAACCTCCGGTTTAAGAAAGCTTGAACGCATGTTCAAAGTTTACATGTCATAAAAAATTAGAGTCGTTGGAAGATGGAGGAGAGTTGGAGAAAATCAAGAGGGAGTATATTTCTTTTGGATCCATGCCCAACAGTCTTATTTTAACATTCCTATAAATACTAGAAGGTTCAAATGATGAGTAGAACTCTTGCCAAGTGAAAAACAATTATTATACACATCAAAAAGTTTCTTTGAGCATCATACTATGTTTTTGAACACTAAGCTAAATTCTTTCTTTTCTTTGTGTGTTCTTCAATCAAAACTAGTACATTTCATTGTAATCCTTAACCTAGCTTATATCCAAGTCTTGTGAGAATTTAAACACAAAAATTATTGTATCTTGAGTGTATTGGGTGAAATCCCGTGAAATCAATTATAAATGGCGAAATCCCTAAAAACTAAGCTTTTAAAGCTTTGGATGAATTCCCGATTGTTAGTGGAATTCTAAATCGGTTTAATTTAGGAGAAGTGGACGTAGGAGAGGCGATTGTGTTTCGAACCACTATAAATCTTGGCTAAGTTTTCTCTAACTCAATTTCATTTGTTTATTTATTTATAATTGGAACTTATTGCATATATGGTGTTTATTTGCATTAGAATTTTTAATAATCCTATTCACCGCCCTCTCTCTCTCTCTCTCTCTCTCTCTCTCTATAGGATTGCCATACTTGGGATATATGAATATGAATAATATAATTACTTGTCGATGAATAAGTGGTGATACATTAATTAAAAAATTAATTTTTGAATGTGAGAGTGTGAATGAATATAATAGAAAAATATGAAAATATGAAACTTTCTAATTATAGATTAAGAAAATAATTAAGAGCTTAGTGGAAAGTGGATCCCACAAGCTTGGATGGCCGGATTTTTATGATGGATAAGGGGTATTAATACTCTAATGTATGTAATTGCAATACTTATCATCTTTTAACAAATAAATATCTCATATTACTAACTTTGTTTTTAAATTCTCAAATATTCTGCACCACACAAGATAATTGAAGGAAAATAAATAAAAATAAAAATAAATTATCTTCATCTCCACTCCCACTCATTTTCACTGTAGCCTACACTAGGAGAAGACCAAAGAAAAACTTCTTTTCTTCTCTCTACAAATTAGGGTAGTCTATACAATTGGAAAACTTGAAGATTTAATGTAATTTTTCTTAGACAAATCTTTCCATTAGATGATATAATAACAATTTAAGTTGTTTGATTGGTTGTTGAAAGAGTGTTCTTCTCCCTTTCTTTATAAAGTGGTATGATGACTAGATGAACTTGTATACACTTGAATTCCATGATTTCTTCATTTAAAGTTAATAATAAACTTGAATAAAAAATTGGGTTTAATATTATATATATATATATATATATATATATATATATATATATATTCAGTTAAGTATTGGTTGGGGAAGGAAAAGTTTGTTTGCTTTGGATTGTGATGGATTAAGTATATATACTTGGAAAAGATGATTTAACCATTAAGAACTTCATAAGAAAGTAAAATGGAAAATTAGGATTTAAAGAGGTCATAAACTTTGGTTGCTAATTATGTAATTTTAGAGATAAAATTAAGACAAATGTTGAACATAGAAATTGTAGATATGTGTCTTAAAGGCCTGTAAAAGAGTTTGAAGAAATTTCAAAAGGTTTAGGAGATATCCTCCTTAAAAGCATATTGACCTAGATTAGGATTCTAGTGGGTAGTCAGAATTTACTTGATTTAATTGATGACTTTAGAGACATAATTTGGGAATGAGTCAAACAGAAAAATTGTAAGTCTATGTGTGAAATATGAGCTTAAAAGTGGTTTGTCTAGATTCCAGTTGGGTGAAGAGATAATCCCCCTTAATACAAACTGACTCAGAAAACATACTTAGGTTACCAGTCTGAAATTGATGAATTTAATTGGATACCTTTGATGCAGAATTGGGCTTAAGTATGAACATAAGAAATATTTATATGGATGTTAAAAATATACCTATAAAATGGTTTTATAATTGGTCAAGTATTTTGTGACTTATGATTAAAGAAGTAAATTGTGCTCAGTCTATTTCTGTGCAGGAAACAAAACCAATTTTGGAAATCCACCGTGTACTGTGTAGATTGAGTTTTAATATGAATTTTGGATATATGATAGCCTGATATATCTAGTTTAATATGAAAAAAGAATTAAGTCAATTGAAGTACTGAATATAAAATTATAATAGGAACAGTCCTGCAAGGTCAAGAGATAATTTCATATTGGAATTGGTATATTTTAGGTTACTTGGCTATAAATTAATTTTAAATTGGTTAGTTAGTTAAATTGGTATTGATAAGATTCAAATTGAGAATATGAGTTAATTATTAAAGTTAATTAAAGAACTTGTGAAATTAGGGTTTTATAGATTTTAATTTTATTTGACCTTACAAATAATTTGTTCATATATGAAAATTAATTGAACATGAAAATAAAGATAAAAAAAATGAAATGTAAGATCACAACTTGTTAATATAGGCCATTCAGCCATGTTAGGGTTTCTTAACCTTAACCCTATAATTTGATAAAAGCTAATAATTAAACTTGTGGCTATGTATATATGCTAAGTTTTACTTCAAAATGAGAAAACAAGTGAGATTTTTACTAGGGTTTAGTGATGGAACCTATTCAGCCTATATGGTGAATTTAGAGTTTTGGATTTTAAAATTCATTCAACCTAGTACATGAAGTATGATTATGCAAAATTGATTGAATATGATGTTGAAAGCAAGGAATGAAAAGGAAAGGAAAGGTATATTAACCCTAGGTCATTCGGCCTATATATGTGAATGAATATAAGTTATTTGAAAATTTCAATAAGTATGTGAACGAGTTGATTTATATGTGTTAGACTTGTATTGATTAATTGTTATATGAATTATGCTAGGTTAGGTCTTAAGTTGAGCATTAAGGTTAATAAATGAGAGATTAGTTTAAAGAAAAGTTTAAAATGAATATATATATATATATATATATATATATATATATATATATATATATATATATATATATATATATATATATATATATATGCGAAATATAATTTGAATGTGCAATGATGATGTAGAGCCAAGAGGAAATCAGGATAAAGAAGAATATCGGGAAATTGGTGATCATTCATATTGTTTGTTCTAGTTTAAAGAGCATAAGCGTAGAGGTGAATAAATAATTTGCTAATATGATATATGCATTCCATTGCATTCCTTTAATCATTAGAAACCCTCCTTGTATATAAGAATCTTAAATTATTAACATTTTCAAATTTTTTGATTCTTGAATACCCTAGCTAATCATGTGATATTTGATTTATCAAACCCCAAATTCATTGCTATATTTGCTGCTAGGGTTTCTCATTAACAATGCTCATTCAATTGTCAACCTAAATGAATTATACTATTTGAATCCAAATGATATGCTATTTGAATTCAAATGATATATGCTATATTCTACTTGAATAATGCCAAACAAAATATGCTATATGTGATATATGAAATTCCAATTGTAAGCAGATATCCCTGACTGATGTGGGTTAACATCAGACTCTGTGCACATGGTAAAATCCACGGATGGAGTGTACGCATCCGAACCTTAGCTATGAAAGGTTTGACGGTCCTAGCCATAAGACTTAATCAGTCTTGCGCTCTATATGTGTTATATGTAGGAGTAAGCAAGGCATAAGCCGTTACTCAATTTTTATATGTGAATATATGAGAAGCACTCCGCTTCTAAACTATTTGATTTCTGCTAAAAAATATATGAGATTTGTAAATGCCAATTCATAATGAGACCATTCGATATCAATATCTATTATTGTTCATTTCCTGCTTGCATATCATGTTAGTAGATTATTTGCTCACTGAGATTATCTCACTTCGCGGTTGTTAATATTTTTTTTTTCAGGTGCTTAGATGATATAAGTAAGGTAACTCTCAAGTTGTTTTCTCCGCTTGAGAAGAACTAAACTATTGAAAACTTATATTTCTTGATCTTTTTGATCTAAAGACGATTATGTAACTTGAAGTTATTCTTAGAGCTCTATGGTCATTTTGGGTATAGAATGTTTAAATATTTGAATTATGGTTTGTTTCTAATGTTTATAATTGATATTCATGATAAGTACTAAATTTATATCTATTATGTTCATAACTAATGTTGTATAAAATGAATGATGGATGTGTATAATGAGTTATGAGTTACAAAGTATATGATATTATTAATTAAAGTTGAGGGTATAAGGTGATCGAATTGAAGTATTAGTTTAATGCAAGTTGCGTATATTGAGATAATATTAATTGTAGCCGGCACTCTGCTGAATTTTCATTAGATTGATATTAGTATGTAAGTTCTACGGGTCTTCGGTGTCTAGTCGATTACCCAAACCCTAGGACGGTAGTGAATCATGAGTTGGGTCTTGACAGCAGTAGATAAACCCGAGAGGCAAGGTGGAGAATTTCAATCTAAGAGGCGAGGTGTAGCGAGTCAACCCGAGAGGCGAGGTGCAACAGTTCAACTCGAGAGGTGAGGTTCACAGTCGACATCAGCCCGAGAAGCGCTGCAGGATTTTGCTACGAACAACAAAATCTCATAACTTCTTATCTCATAGCCAATACTCTATCCTCTGATATCCTACAAGTAAGACCCTTTTTGTATTCTCATTTTCTCTTGCCAATGTAACACCTCACTGTCTTTTTAGGGATGAAAACAAGTTGGATAGGGTATATCATTATCATTCTTCCATGAACTAGACTCAATTGCCAACATTGACGAGTTATCAGATTTTGGCAAGAATCTAAGCTTACTGTCCCAATCAATTTCATTATCGGTCTGCCTTCTAAAATCCCAAGAAATCCTCCCTGTAACCAAGAAATGGTCCTTACCCAACATTTTTTTGCACTCAAGTTTTTGAACAAGCCACTTGAAAAAATCAAAAGTAGATTGGTCCCTTAGAGAGGTTTTAACACCCCAAAGATATCTACCAATATAAAAAAAAAAAAAAAAAAAGGCACATAAATAGCATAAGCAAGATAAGAATTATCAGTTAAGCACTTATACTTCTTCATTCTGTTATGGAAAATCACTTCTAACAAGAATTGATAAGTAGAGTACCAACTCTTGTTTAACAAAACTCCTTAAGAATCTTCAACTTGAACACCCAAACCAGAATTAACCAAATAATGACACATATTATGCTCAGTTCCTACAGTGATTGATTCACAATTCTCAAGCAATTCTTGGTTGAATCTACTAGGAAGATTATGAACATAAATGTATTTTGCAAAACAGGAATCTGCAACAGATTTATCTTCCTTAACAAAATGGGTTTTGCTAAGTGTAATGGAGGTTTGATTAAGGAATTGAATGGGATTGGATTTGTGGGTAGAGATTGAATTTTCATAATTCTTGACTAAAATAGAGAAATTATATTTAGTTCCAGTTAAAGCTAAATAATCAAAACAAACCAATACAATACAAAAAGCAAAAGAAACAAGAATCACCTACCAGAGTTTATTGTTGCAGCAATTTCTGGCCATTGGCTTCTCCATCTTCTTTTTCTCTTGATAAAAACAAAAACCCACTAAAAATATTTGCAGAAATTACTAAAAACTACATGAGAAATTCGTGAAAAATGGTTTCTTGATTATTGTTTTCTTGTATGAAATCACGCAATTTGTGTATAACTACTACATTGAAAGAAAAGGAAAGAATCTCAAGTGATTGGATTTGGAATGGTGAGATGATTATTGATTAAATAGTTTGTTTGGATTCAAGCCTTAACTTTTGATTGAGAAGGCAAACGTCCATCATTTTGTAGGCCAATTCAAGACAAAAAATAAATTATTTGGGACACAATCTCTCTCTCACTTGTAAAATTTAGGGTTTGTCAATAACAGAATAAGATGAATAACTTAAGATAAAATGATTTCTTACTATACTAAACTACTTTTAAAACCAAAGACGCTGTCATTGTGAAATTGCTAAGAAATCTCATGCATCTTGTTAGTAATTTGGTACCTTTCATTTTATTGTACTTGTGAAACCAATAAATTGTAAGAATCGGAGAAGAAGCCAGCAAAACAAACAAATTTCAGAGAAATTAAAGGAAAAAATTCAGGGAAAAAACCTGAGAATCGCATCACAGCTGATGTATGTCAAATCCAATCAACCCACTGCCTAATAAATCCATGTCCTTTATATGAATTCAAGTTTTGAATAAAGTTATTGCTAAATCACCCTATAATAATAAACTTTAATTAGTCATAACAGAAGAAAATAACTTTAAGTTTTATTGTATTATTAGTCAGTGAAATTAACCAATATATATAAACTAACATTCCTTTATCCTTGCACTGCTTACACTTATTTTCAAGAATAAAGGTTGGGGAAGGACACCTAATTAAGGTCAGCAAACTATATATAGAACCATTTTTACTTAAGAACCATTCCATTTTTGTCAATCCTACCCAACATGCAAATTTTAATTTCAGACCAAAACGAACTACTAGCAAAAAAAAAAAAAAAAAAAAAAATTCAAATAAGAATCATAAATATGAATAAAGGAAAAGAAAAGAAAAGAAAACTCATTGGTGCTAATCAATGAAAATTATAAAAAGGAATGACCTAAGAAGCATTGCATAAAAAGTAAATTCTTTAACTAAAAAGTAAAATTTATACAAAACAATCAATCTAACATACTAAATCAATAAATTTTTTTAGTATTATATGAATTAGATGCCATACTAATTAAAAGCCAGATATTGATATTTTTCACATGAGTTCTTCGTTGTTTTTACCACCCAAACGCTCAAGGACTTGCAATTGGAGGTGGTTGACGATAGCTAGGCTTTTCCAAGTTCTATCAACTTTAGTGGTGGTTGAGGCGTCAATCTGATTGATTTTACAAAATTGAATTCGAAGACCTTAGCCTTCAAGTTTTCAGTTTACTCTCACTTTGCTTTTTTTTGAAATTATATGAGATATAAATACTTTTTTTTTTTTTTGCAGAAATTTGTATTAGGGAAGAATCTCTTCACCTTTACATCGATTGAAAGTTTTTAGGGTTTTCAATTTTAATGGGTTCAATAATAATGAAGGAAATGAAAGATTTATAGAAAAGGCGATTTGTTAATTTTACTAAAAGAAACAATCAAAATTTAGTTGAAAATTCAAGAGTATCTCAATCTCTATTTTCTCCGTTTTCTTTCTTGGTTTAATTTTGTTCCGGATAAATGACACTATACAGTGAAAAAGTTAATGGTTACTGTTTTAATTAGAAATTAGCTATTTCCAATTAAGTAAACCTTCCTTGTGAAAGTCTCAAGTAATGGTAGCACGCATAGAGAGTTATTGTACATGCAAAGAATCTTGTAACCTCTCTTTTAGTATTTGAATGAATATACAAAATTCCCAAATTGGTTTCTATGTAAGAGCTCGATTGAGCTTGAATACGCCTTGAAGACGATCGACCGTTCCAAATGGACCCGACAACAAAACTCACAAAAGCTCTCCTCAAAAACACTGAAAATCCCAAACTAGCATGGCATCTTTTCAATCGCATTCTCTCGCTACCCATTTCACCAATCCACCTTTGCCGATCAATACCCATCATTGCCCACATCCTCATTCGAGCTAAAATGCTTAATGAACTCGATGATCTTCACCAACTCCTGCTTAACTCACTGTCCCACGAACCCATGGATTCTTCTCTCGAATCCCTTGTTAGTATTTTAGCTAAATCGGGTCTCTGCGACAAGGCCATTTCCCATTTTAAGTCCTTGCGGTTCCGATTCCCAGAAAACCCGCCTTCTATATATTTATACAATGTTCTCTTCAAATCTTGTATTAGAGAAAGTCGTGTAGATTACGTATCTTGGTTGTATAAAGATATGGTCGTTGCAGGGGTATCTCCGGAGACTTATACTTTCAATCTTTTGATCGGATTGCTATGTGATTCTGGTCGCTTGGAGGATGCACAGGAGCTGTTCGATAAAATACCCGAGAAAGGTTGTAAACCGAATGACCACAGTTTTGGCATTTTGGTTCGTGGGTATTGTAAAGCTGGGCTTGCAAGTAAAGGATTGGAGCTTTTGAGTGAAATGAGATGTTTGGGTTTTTCGCCAAATAGGATTGTGTATAACACCTTAATTTCGACTTTTTGTAGGGAAGGCAAGACTCATGATGCCGAGGTATTGGTAGATAGGATGAAAGAGGATGGCTTGTTTCCGGATGTGGTCATTTTTAATTCCAGGATATCAGCTCTTTGTAGCGCTGGGAAGATTCTAGAAGCTTCTAGAATATTTAGAGATATGCAAATTGATGAAGATTTAGGGCTGCCTCGGCCTAATGCCATAACTTATAATTTAATGCTTATGGGGTTCTGCAAGGAAGCAATGTTAGAGGAAGCCAAAACTCTGGTTGAAACTATGAAAAGAAATGGCAGCATAATGAATTTAGAGAGTTATAATATTTGGTTATTGGGTTTGGTCAGGCATGGGAACCTCTTGGAGGCTCAGTTAGTTATTAAAGAGATGCTAGCTATTGGCATAGAGCCTAATATATACTCTTATAATATTATTATAGACGGATTATGCAAGAATGGAATGCTTTCTGACGCAAGAATGCTGATGGGTTTAATGATACGGAGTGGTATTTCTCCAGATACGGTAACTTACAGCACTTTACTACATGGTTACTGCAGTAAGAGGAAGGTGTTTGAAGCTAACAATCTTCTGCATGATATGATGAGAAATAATTGTTTCCCAAATACATATACTTGTAACATTTTGCTGCACAGTTTATGGAAGGAGGGAAGAATATCAGAAGCAGAAGAATTGCTACAAAAAATGAATGAGAAGGGTTATGATGTGGATATTGTGACTTGCAATATTGTAATTGATGGTCTATGCAATAATGGACAATTGGACAAGGCAATTGAAATTGTAACTGGGATGTGGACTCATGGAAGTGCAGCTCTTGGTAACTTGGGGAACACTTTTATTGGTTTGGTTGACAATAGTAAAAGCATGAAGAAATGCATACCTGATTTGATTACATATTCAACCATAATTAGTGGTTTATGCAAGTCTGGAAGGCTTGATGATGCTAAGAAGAAGTTCATTGAGATGATGGGGAAAAACTTGGAGCCTGATTCAGCTATTTATGATACTTTTATACAAAGCTTCTGCAGAGAAGGAAAAATATCATCTGCATTTCGTGTACTCAAGGACATGGAGAAAAAAGGTTGCAACAAGACCCTGCAAACTTATAATTCACTGATCCAGGGCTTAGGAAGTAAAAAGCAAATATTTGAAATTTATGGACTGATTGATGAAATGAGAGAAAAGGGAGTTTCTCCTAATGTTTATACATATAACAATGTGCTTAATTGCCTCTGTGAAGGAGGGAGAATTAAAGATGCCCCTTCTGTTTTAGATGAGATGCTGCAAAAGGGCATTTCGCCAAATATCTCATCCTTCAGAATATTAATTAAAGCTTTCAGCAAGGCTTGTGATTTTAGGGCAGCACATGAGGTATTTGAGATTGCATTGAATGTGTGCGGCCACAAGGAAACCCTTTATAGTTTAATGTTCAATGAGCTACTTGTTGGAGGAGATGTTGCCGAAGCTAAGGAGGTACTTGAAACTGCCCTAGATAGATCTTTTGATGTGGGGAACTTCCTGTATAAAGATCTCATTGAGAGACTTTGTAAGGATGGAAAGTTGGAAGTAGCCAGTGGCATTTTACATAAATTGATTGATAAAGGACGTCAATTTGATCCTGCATCATTCATGCCAGTGATTGATGGCTTCAGTAAAATGGGAAATAAGCAAGAGGCTGATAAACTTGCAGAGAAGATGATGGAAATGGCTTCAGAAGGTAGGATGGAAAATAAGGCCTCTTATAATATGAGGGATTTCATCCGAAGGAACAAAAATAAGGATGGTGGAAGTGATTGGCAGACTATGGTCCACAGGTTTGTTGAAAATGAATTTTATTATTATTATTATTTGAGTGATATCATCCCCTTTTCGTGTTTAATCTCATTAATCTTGTTGTGATTGCTTGGAGCTAAACTTCAAACAGGTTGGTTTGTGAACCACCATATAATCTCATATAATTGCTCTCTATTCAAAATTCTACAAGTTTTTATTTGAGTAACTAAGTCATAATCACAATTTAGTTGTTCACCATATAAATCATTTTCCTCAATTCACTGACCCATAGAAGGTTCTAGAGTTGCTACATCCTGTTACACTCCATGCAATACTAATTTACCTTTCATCTCCTCTATTTTGCAACTTCAATTTTCTCAATCTTGCTCAATGCAGCTTCTGTTCTGTAGTAGACATGCTTAAACCACCTCAATAACCCCTCTCTCAACTTATCTTCAATGGTTTTCATTTCCACCTTCTCATGACTGCACTCATTCGCTATCTAGTCCTTGTATTTCTGCATATCCATCTTAGCATTATCATCTCTGCCACACTAATGTTGCAAAATGTCTCATGGAACTTAATTTCTTTTTGTTAAGATTAAGAACAATGATGTATTGAATGTATAGTGGTGTATATAGCATGTATAATCTTCTGCATCTAGGTCTCTGGACAGATCAATGAACTTTTTCATAGAATCGGGAACATTTTTTCCCCTAGTTTTTGTTATTCATTTAATTATAGTTTCAATGTGCAGTTTAATTACTGCAGTTTCTCCTTTTGCATCGCTGGGTTGAATAACTGCCTCTTAAACATTTGTTTGGCACGCTGTCAACAACACGTATCAAAATTCCACTGGGATCATATTTAAATTTGTCAAGTGATTATTTTTTAACTAGTGTCTGTCAGGATATTATTTCAGGGGAGTTGCTCCCTGATATGTGTTTTAACACACCATATTTTTCACGGATCAGAAACTCAAACATTTGGATTTAACTAAACTATATTTGGAGAATATTCCCTGATTATCCTGTAATATTATACTTCTTGTAACTTATAAGAAGCCTTTCAGATCTCTGATTAATGCAATTTGCATTTCCCATGTCAATTCTCTATGTACTGTGTGATACTTCTAATGTTGCAGCTTTTACCTCTTTTTTCACAGAGATGATGGCAGTGGAATTGCACTGAAAGCTCTTAAGCGGGTGCAGAAAGGCTGGGGTCAGGGAAGTATATCAAATTTCCAGCCCCAGAAGGATGAGTTCCTTGATTTTTGGGATGGAAGTGGAAGTGGTTAAATGGCTTGTTCCTTGATACTAAAACTGAGATTTGGTAGGCTAAAACTGAAGATTCTCTTTGCTCTGCATGGTTGTTATTGAATGCCACAACTGAGGGTCAAAGTATGGTTAAGTTGCTAGCCCACTTAAAAGTTCTGCTGAAATTCTTGTCTTTAATTTGAGAATACAGAAAGGATTTGCCAGACAGCGAGAGAACATTTTTTTCTCTACTGATTGTCACAATGCTTTTATGAAGAGAAGTTGGCAGAAAGCTCGGGGTTTTAGTCGTTGGTACTGCTGCTTCATTATTTGAAGGTAATGGTTAACATAGTTGCAGTCTCATTGACTTCAGAAATTGACAGTGGCATAAAATAGGCACCAAGATAGTTTTTATTGTTTTGCACGCTAAATATTGTGTTGTTTATAGTCCTCATGAAGGTTGAGATCTGGTTCTGGTTTCACTTGCAAATAAATACTTGCATTTTTTTTTCCTGAAACATTGGCTTGTAAGACTGCTCATTGTATCTAAGTTCATTTGAGATGTGCATTTGCTGTCGAATATCATTTTTAAGTTAGAATGAGGAAATTTGCTAATCAAGATTAAAAAAGTTTGTGGTTCATGTTCATATCTCTCATCTTTCTATTGCTAGTGCTAGTAATTTAAGCCATCTGTATTCAGCCCGTGCTATGTTTTTGCAGGATTTCTAGTTGCAACTACCCAGAAGTTTGCTGGTGTGGGCTTCAGAAGGCTGAAATCTTCTTTAATGAGGAATATTTGGTACTTAGTTTCTTCTTTTTATCCAGGTCAGCAAATACTAATATAGCTGTAAATGCTAAGGATTTTTATTTAACATACCTAATTAATCCGTTTTGCCTTGTAAAAGCATTTCCATGTTTTGGTAGTAAAAATATGTCTAGCTAGTCTTTTTTTTTTTTCCTCCCTTTTTTATGTATCAGATTTCCAGCATAGGTGTAATTCTTGTAAGTTTTGTTCGATATAAATAATGTTTTTTAACATTTCATTTGAAATTTTATATTTTCATTTTTAGTTTGAAAGAAAATGTTCAATTTTATGGATTTTTCTTACCCCTTTTTCTTTCAATTTTTTATTATTTCCAAAACCTTAGACTTCAAATTAGTAATCATAGGAAAAGCCCCAAAATTCTCTCAAATATCCATGAAATTCTGAATGTGCAAAGTTATTAAAAGATGGTATGATAACAAGAAAGTCCTTAGCTAACTCTATAAGTTAGTTCCCTTAAAAAAAAAATCTACAAATTAGCTTTTAGAAGTTATTTTTTAAAAATTTGTAAAGTTATTTTTTGAAATTATAAGTTTTAAATCTGCTTTTAAAACTTAATCTGCTTTTACAATTATAAGTTATTTTTTCATTATCAATACTTTGAAAATTACTCAACTTTTATATGCCCCTTAGCAGGTAAATAATTTCAAAATTACTAAATTTTGATAATTTTTCTAAAGTGAATATTTAAAATTAAATCTCAATAAAATGACACTTCATTCTAGTCTGATTAAGGAAACTTGAGATCTACATTACCAAAGCTATCTAACTCAAATACCGCGTTAGATTATTAATCTAACTAGAAAGCGCGGTCCACACTCAGAGAAAAGCTCTCCTCTCTCTCCTTGCATGAAGGCCGCATAGATAAATTAATTTTTTTTTATTTTACTTTTAGGTTTCACCTTCTCTCTCTATCTGCTCTTCCTGTCTCTCTATAATTCACAGAATCGCCATCTCTATTTCACTACTGAACAACCACAGTAACAAGAAGCAACGAAAGATAGATGGGTACAATCAACAAGACATCCACGACATCCACCAAACTCTATTTTTTCTATGTATTTATCTATCTATGAAATAACAATAAGATTAATAAATCATCAAGATCCCAAACCAACTATAAGGTTTACATAATTGTAATGAAGCAATAAACAAATAACACAAAACATAAATGTGTTAACTATCTAATTATCAATAATCTAACAACAAATAATCAACAAGAGAAAGGGACACTTTCAACAAAACGTGGAAGAAAGCTTATTAGGATGAGATAAAAAAAAGGGTATTCTGATCAACCTTGACAAAATCGTTGTCCCATGACTTGAGAGCCTCATCGAAGTAGGAGGACTTGCCCTTGTCCTTATCAATAGCGGCCTCGACGTGCTTCTTGCAGTACTCGATGACCTTAGCCAAGATCTTGCTGGTCACGTTGGGCAATTTGTTAGCACAATCATCCTCTATCATGTGTTTTATGGTCCGAGACTCCACCACCACAGCTTCCTTCACATTCTGATGATTTTAGGGAATTTTCTTGGAGGTTGACATTGTTACTGTGAGATTGAAATTTGGGGGAAAACGAAGAAACCCTAACCCTTAGAAGATTCTAAAGAGGAGGAAAAGTAAAAGATAAAGGTGATACTAAGGAATTTAAGAGCAGACAAAGGTTCACTCGCAACGCAGAACAATAACTTGCACCATTGAAAACCAGGTAAGCAAAATTATGGTTTCAAATTAGAGATTAAATTAGGAAAATTAAGTTTTCAAATTAGGGATTACTTGTTAGATTATAGAGAGAAATTGAAAGAATTTCAAGTTTGTATGATTTTAAGAAACATGCTGTAACCAGATAGAGAAGCAAGAAATCGATTAGAGAGAGATCAAGTAGAAGGAGAGAGAGAGATGGTGATTCTATGAATTTTTAGAAAGAGAGGGAGAGCAGATAGAGAGAGAGAAGGTGAAACCCAATGGTTAAAAAAAATAATAATTTCTCTCTATGTGGCCTTCATGCATGGAGAGAGAGGAGAGCTTTCTATGAGCATGTGTGAACTCTCAAAATCATACCTCCAAACGATCGGTTATCAATTATAAACCCGTAGAATCGAACCGGGCGCAAATCGGATAAAAAACGAGTCAAAATGGGGCAAAACAGTGTGGAACCAGGTCAATCCGTGTGGAAAATTGAACCAGATCTGAGCCAAGTCGGGTGGCATCATAAGCGCGCTGCCAAAACGAGCGGCACCATGGTCGTGCTGCTAAGGCATGCGGCACCATTGCCGTGCCGCCAGTCCTGCAGGCACGTCGCCGGTGCCGTCGATCCGACCAGTATGCCGCCAGTGACTTTCGAATCTGCCTTCCTGACCTTCATCTATAAATTCAGCTCCATCTCTAGCTGTTTTGAAAAAGGAGAGGAGGATACCAAAATACTTGATTTATGAATTTGTTACTATTTGTTTTGTTTAACTAATTGTTCTATTTAAGGTCCAATTTTAGAGTTCCTAATTTAAAGTGGAGCTCAGATATGAAATTAAGCTTGCCCTATTCGTGAGAAAACTAAGAAAAGCAAAGGGAAAATTCATTTTTTCTCTTTCATTTTGAAATTTTAAATTCAGATATAGAATTCCCCCTCCTCCACATTTCTTTAGGTCTAAAACTGAAAAGATCTAAAAATTATTAATTTAAAATCTAAATTAAATTAATAAACTAAATCAACCTTTTTGTCAAAATCCCTCATTCGTAAGAAGGAAGAACTGTGTGGGGTTTGATTTCTATTCATCGAGATACACAGGCATGCCAACCTTTAAAGCATCAATTCTAAAATATTTTTAATAATTATTTTTCTCTTTCTATTTTCTTTTTCTTTTATTAAATTGCTTTCATATTTTATTTTTCTTTCTTTTATTGCTTTATGTGTTCTTTGTTTTATTTTTTATTAAATTAGTTGGGGAATATGTGTTTTTCCTAGTACCCATAAGGGCTAGAGGAAATATCATCTTTATCTTATTTGCTATTGATTGTGTAATAATTAGGTAGGATTTATTCTTGCTTATTTCTCTATAATTATCATTCATGTAATTTTTGCATCATTTTATAACTGTTTCATTCATCATTTTTATTCATGTTCATCCATACACGAAAATCATATTCTTTTATATAAAAGTTATTTTGCACCTTTAGCTAAATTAAAGAAAATTACTGTTTATTATCAAAATCTGATCCCCGAGCCCTCTTTGGTCACTCGCAGATTAGTGTTTTTCCAATGGGATTAGTTAAATAATTTGGAGTCAATTTAATTTGGGTTTTCCTTTAATTTCCCTAATCAAAACAAGTAAAATTAAAGCGGCGACTCCCTTTTACAAATGACAAAATTGCAAAATATAATTTTTCGAACTCATAGCGAGTTCCAATCGTGGAGTTTCTCCCGAAGAGTATTTTGATCCCTTAGCGGATCGACCCGGTGCTCGGGCGAGGCCTTACAACGTGGGCTCTGCTTCCTGTTATACATTTTCAAAATGGTAGTTAACAAGTGCCTTGTACAAACAGTCACAATGGTTTAAAAAGTTGTCATTAAAAGACATGTCTATTACAAATAGACACAATGGTTTGGAACAGTTGCCTTCAATAGACAGGTCAATTAATAATATATGTCTATTACCAATATACACAATGGTCATATTCATCTATAAATAGTTAGTCTTGGTTTACTGCAGAAGTTAATTCTAAGAAAAAGGAAATTCTGTAAAACATCATTTTATTCTAAGCTAATTTCATTAAGTACAATAGTGGAATAGACTTCATTGTATCTTAAAGGCTTTTCATGTTTTCTCCTTTGCATTAATAGAGAGTGAATATTGTGTAGTCTCGCCTGAGTATCGGTCCAGTCGGCTTGGAATCAGAATGCTCATTCAGACTAAGTTTCACGCGGAAACGGTTATTATTTTTGGAAAATTGGTTCTTTATTCTTTGAGTTGGAAAATTGGGAAGTCACCACCTTACTTTATTTTTTATTTGGAAAAAAATAAGGTAAAAACCCTTTCATTTGACTCAAATTATTAACTGAATGAAAAATGCACTAGTCTACGAAACCAAAGAGGATTCGATGACTAGGTTTTTGATTTTAAGTAAATAAAGTTTGGCTTTTAACTAAAATATGACTTAAAAAATTTATTTTATGGACAATTTATAAAATGAAATGACAATTATAGCATGAATGACAATTAAAATAAACAATAAAAGGAAAAGAAAAGGCAAATAAAAGAAGATTACATTCAAAACAAAATGAGATAGGGATACCTTCTCTAGCCCTTATGGGTATTAGGAAAGTCACACATTTCCCAAAAGTAGAAGGTGATAGAAAAGGAGAAATGGTTTATTTTAAGTTTTGATTTGTCAATTGGAGCAAGTGTACCTACGTATCATTTCGAATGGGAATCAAAACCCACGCAGTTCTTCTCCACCTTGCAATGGAGGGTTTGTTCATTTTTATCTTTTTATCATGTTTTAGTGATTTTAGAAGAAGAAGAAGAGAGATTTACAGTAAAATAGGAAGAGTTAGGTATTTTACCTTAGTTCTTCTTACTTTAGCAGGAGGCAATCAGAGTGCCTTACTGGATCGTAGTCCCACTTTCCACAACACAAAAGTAATAAAAAAAATGTTCTTAAGTTTTCAAGCCAAATTGGATCAAAGAGAACCAAATTTAGTTGCCAAAGCAAAGGGAATTAAAAATTTTCAAGTCTTCTACCAAACTATATCAAAGAGAAACTAGGATGGCCGATTCGAAGTCAAAGGAGACTTGAATATGATAGGTTTAAAAATATAGCAAAAAGAGAGAAGAATAGAGGAATGCAAGGGAGAGTTGTCAACCAGGCATTCAGGGGGTGAGTTTGAATGGTGTGGGAGGCCTCCTTATATAGGCAAAAGAGTGGTGGAATAAAGGAGAACAATTTCAATGTGTGATTGGGGAAAAAAAATTGGCAACAACGAGTTCTGGTGTGGCAATCCGTAGATGGCCTCTACGAAAATCCACAGGCTGCACCTTCAAAAGCCGCAAGGAGGACTGCAGATCCGCAGGGCTTCCCTACTGAAACACACTGGTTTTCAACCGTTTTCACTCATTTTGGTTCCTTTCTCGTATGTTCTTATTTTTGAAAGTCCCGGGGGGTTTTCCAAGGGTTTGCGAAAGTCTGATTTCTCCACAGAAGGCTTGACTCTTGCTCCTAGACCTGTATAAGTCTTGTTATATGCAGTTGAATGTCATAGAGGTGCAAAATTACATGTTCACAACTACCCATCATCATGGTTGCATTTCTTTGAAAAGTAATCATGATAACAGTGAACACATGCCACCGCAGTCAGATTGGGCAAAGGATCCTAAGGCTATCATAAGATGGTTGATTCTAGGTCCAGTCTAGAAGAATAAAACCTAATTCTGTGCTAGGTTGTGTGAACCCTCAATTTTGCACTCTCATGATGCAACTGCAGCTTGACACTTGCTAAGTTTAGTGCGTTACGCAAAGTCGGTACGGCGGTCCTGATCGGACTTTCTGTACCAGACAATATTTTTTTGAAACTAACCGGATTTTTTTCAAATCTGACTGCCAAATTATTCGATAATTAATTTCGAGTCTACCGATACTAACTGGTAATTTTTCAGAATTCTAAAAGCCCCGAAAATCAACCTGAAAGCCCCAAAAATTAACCCGGAGGATAAAAGAAAAGCCCAAAAACTAAGTTACCACGTGGTTGTCTGCCAAAATCGCCTACGGATCTGCACGATGTCTGCGCGGATCGGTAGGAGCACTTGGCGGCGGCCGCGAAAACAACCCGCGGATGCTCCAAAATGCTTGTGGCCGCCACAACCCCTTTGGCACTTTCGACACGCGTCGTATTGACGCATGTCAGCGCGTCTAACTGACGCTGTAGTGGCTGTCGGACGCCGACCTCTCTGGCGGATCCGCCACCCCTTTTGGCGGCCACTGCGAAAGCCACTTGCAGATCCGCAGCCCATCATGGCGGATTGTCTCCCCTTCTGCCTTGAACTTTCCATTTTTGCCCATTTTTTAGCTCATTTTTGGTCTTCTCACCTCACTTTGCCTATAAATACCACCCTCCCCTCCTTTATTTTCTTCACCCCTCAAGCTTGTGTAGATTGGCTATCCATTTGCTTCTCTCTCTCTCTCTAATTAGTCTCTCATACTCTCTAGGAGTAGCCCCTAAATTAATTAATCTCTCTTTGATTTTAATTAATTTTAGGTTAATTAGTCATATTAATTAGTTAATTAATTAATCATTTTTTTTAAAGTAATCAATCCCTCAAATTAATCCCCTTTAGGATTAATTTAATCCAATCCACAATCCTATCCTCGGGTTAATCTCACTTAATCCACTCTCCTTGAGTAGGATTTTCATATTTTGACTCCGATAAAACAGAATTTCGGTCTGGAAAAACACTCCGCCCACTCATAATATCCTAAAGAGAAGGTACAATATCTTCTCTCACCAACTCAAAAATCCCACCAAATCAAATCAAATCAATTTGATTAATCACTAAACCCCTTCACCTCACCTTGGAATGAACTACGTGGGTTTTGATCCCCATCCAATGAGTACGTAGGCACGTTTGAAATTTAAATCCAAGTCTCAAATCCAAATCCCCAATCAATCCTTTTCCCCTCTATTTTTGTAAATATTTATATTTAATTATGATGTAATTAGTTAATTAATTATTTTGGAGTAAATGAGCGATCATGTGATTTTCCTATTACTCTTAAAGGGCTAGAGGAAATACTCTCTTTTACTTATGGATGTTTAAATTACTCGCTTTAAATTCTCCATGCACTCATAATTCTGCCATTTTCATGCATTATAATCATCATTAATACTCGTCATCCATGAAATCAATTTTCAAGTCAAATA
>CATKHJ010241648.1:0-11215 GCA_949750685.1 Vernicia montana
CTTAGTATTATTAAAACTTAATTTATATTATATTATTAATTTTTCATTAATACAAATTTAATGAAGCTAATATTTAAATAAATTATATAAATATCAATAGTTATATTAAATTGAATTGAGGTATATACATTTATAATTATAAATTTATAATTCATTTAAATTTTCTTTTGATATAATTTTAATAATTGGTATAATGTCATGTATAATCTTATAATTTTTGTGTTATCTTTATATTATTCAATTATCACTACTTATATATTATAAATTAAAAAATTAAAAAATTTCGGTTCAATTCATTTTGATACAGTTCGGTTTAATTCTGTCTGGTTCTCGGTCCGGATATATCTTAATATTCAGAATCGTACCAAAACATTTCACTCAGTTCACTTCGGTTCGGGGAAAGTAAAAAAGTCAACAGTTCGGTCTGGTTCTGAATATTTTCGGTCTAGTTATTCAGTTTAATTCGAAACTTTTAATATCCGTGCTCAGCCCTATATTCAGCACTTAAATTTTCAGTATTCAATTTTTAGTTTTACCAAATATTATCTAACTAAATGTTTAAAATTAGTTTGGGTCTATAAAAATCATACTTGTAATGTTTTTAATGAAGCTTTCAGTCAACAAATTGTATGATGTAATTATAACCCTAAAAATTGTGACTGTTTCTTGATATGAGTGAGCCCTAGACCCTATTTATTGTGTGGTGCTAGTAGTTTATTTTATTTGCTTAACTTTTCCTTTATTATTAATTCTAGCTAGTTGAAGGAATCTTCTGATCAATTCAGCGATCATTTTCAATTCCATTAATTTTTTAGCTTTAATTATTGATTTTTCAAGTCCTAATCTCTTAAAAACTAAGTTTTCCAAGTTGTCCTATGTCAATTAGTAAAGTTATAACCCATACCCCAAATGAAAATACCTTTTAGTCAACTATACATTAACTTTAAAAATAATTTACAAACTTGAGACATTATTGCTTCTCAAAACACACGGAATCATCCAGAGAACCAACAAACTCTAGCCTATATAACACACAGAACATTAAAGAGTAAAACATATTGCAGCTCGCTTGGAAAAGGATAAATCTTCTTGTCAAGAAACAACCTAGAAAAATTTGAAATGTTAAAGGAGTGAAGCACATGCTCAATAAAAAGATAATAAAAACAGTGAAAGAAATATATAAAAACAGTGAAAGAATCTAACATCTTAAAGCATATATACATTTATTTGACACATTTAAAAATAATAACTATTCAAATAACTACAAAATCATATAGCACTTTAGTAAAGTTATAATCAAATACTCTTTTGAATCCATTTGGCATGGTAATATATATATCTCACAAATCACCTATGCAAATTACTTTTCTCATATATATAGGGGAGGGGAGGGGAGGGGAGGGGAGGGGAGGTACATTGGGAGGCATGGGGGACTCGAACTTGGGTCTTAACCTCCTCTTATTTCAGAGTAACTAAAATAAAACAAGATATAAAAAAAGGATTAAAAAGAGAGAATTATGTTTTATCTTTTGATGGGTCATTAACTCCTCATACCACAATAAAAATTTAGAAGGTTTGAAGGGTAAGAAGGGATAAGCCTTGCCCTTCACCTTCAAATAATAAAACTCCTTCCATAAATAAGAATTTAGAAGTTGGAGAAATGTTCTCTATCCTCCTTTACAATTCCTTTCCCTTTTCGACCTCCAACCCAAATAGGGCGTGAGTTTGTCTTTCAAATGAAATTTAATGTGGACGAGGTCAAAAGTTTTAGTTTCTTATGACTTAATTAAGTTTTTTAATTTGTTGAAACTTCAGAATATATGTGCACAACAATGAATTCCATCTGTTTTCTTTTAAACCATAATAATGATGGTTATTCAAGAATTTTAGAACTTTTCATTTGTAGCAACAAACTTGTGTATTTGCATGCATTTGAATTGTTCTAATGTTGTGTGAGTGTATTTACATGTATATGTATTTTCTTGTAGAGGAGGAAGTGAAAGAGAGAGCGAAGAAAGCTGCTGCAGCTGCTAGAAGATGGAGGGAGTACTCACGGAAGGGTGTCGATAAGCCTCCTACTTTTAAACTTCCGGAGGCAATATCCAATAAGAAAAAATGATCAATATATATACTTGATATTCATACATGTGACTAATTCATTCACGTACAGGTTATAGAAGAACCTTGTAAATTCATATTGATAATACTGACTCTGTATATATATTTAATGATTAAACACAATCCAAGCTGATTAATAAAGCAGGATAAGATTATTATAGAATAAATATTCTAGCTAACAGTTTTCTCCCTTTCAAGTAGTAGATTGGGATATTTTCTCAATGCTGATTAATAAAGTAGGGAAAGTTTTATTACAAAATAAATATTCTAGTTAAAAATAAAAAATAAAAATGACAAGGGATAAATCTTGCATCTTTTATTGGACTTAAGATAAAAAGCCCACTCAGACTTGGCTAAGACCAAAAGGCCTAAGCAGGTAACGTCAAGTTGGTTGATGAGCCTAGTGATAGGAGACTATCTATCTTGGTTCGGAGAGCACTTGTTAGGTTAAAGATTTTTTTGTTGCTAAATGTTACGGCCTAGTCTCAAGTCATTTAAAGGTCTTTGTGTACCTCAACAAGTTTGTGATCGCCTTGGCAGCAAGCAGCCTACTAGAGCCAATTTCGCCTACCCACCGAATCTTCTTGCCAATAGGCATCTCGCAGCCCCATCTCTTTCAAGCATACTTCATGCATGTGGGACACAATTCCTGACACATCTGGAAAATAAGAAAAGTGTTAAATAAGTATAAGATTCAAGAGTTGACAATCGAAAACTGTCAATATAAGGCTCAAGAGTCGACAACCAAAGCTGCCAACACTCAATCTTTATTGTTTATCCCCAGTGTAACGTGATCCCAACTCCCTCTCTTTGATGCCGTCATGTGACGCCACAAACTACAATCCCAAGATAAGGGCTGGGAAAATATAAGTTGAGATCTTCATTATTGCAAATAAGCTTCTTCCTCACACTCTTACTTAGAGAAAGATGATGTTCATCTTCTATCTCAACTCTAAAAATGTACAAGTCACTGACTTAAATATTGAAAGGTTTTTGCCAAAGATTTGGCCCTCTAATGCTTCCTAAGCTTCTGTTGTAGGATCAAACCTATAGAGCATATTTCAAGTCCAAGCAAAAAGCCTCACTTTCAACATTTGATGAGGCCTAAAGCCTCATCAAAATAACGCCGTCTAGGGAAAGACAGTTCCATCCTTTGATTTGTGGTTGGAGTAGGCGGAGTTTGTAAGAGAAGCAAGAGAACAAATGGTCATCCCTCGGTATTGCCCATTAGAACAAGAAATAGTGGGTGCCATGATGGTCAGACCAAGGCTCCCTCTCCTGACTCATTTTGGTGATTTATTTGCATAACATTGATCATTAGTGATCACATTAGAAAATAGAGGAAAATTTTGTTAACTTTTTGGTGTCATTTACTCTATTTAAAGTACGGACATTATTTAAAAAAAATTAAATTAAATTAAACAAAAAATTCTAAATTGAACTACAAAATATCTTCCTGACCAATTTGGATGTCGAATTCTGTTGCTAGATTGTTGCAACCTTCGCTAATGAGCATTAACACCACTTGTGTGTATGATCAAGTTTCCATCAATCTTTATTTTACAATGAATAAATGTTCAAATTACACATTGCTAGTACCAAACTGATAAATTCTGTACATATGAATCTACTAGTTCATTCTTGATGATAAGCAGAAGTTCCAAAATATAGACCCCATAGACATGAAAGCTACTCGAGCTTGAAGTGGGACCACCCTACAAAAATGCCAAAATTATTGCTTTAAGTATATACTCAAATAAACCATAAAACTATGTTTGGTTTGGAAGTAAAAAAATACAGTGATGGAAAAAGGATGGAGGAAAAGAGATGTGAAAGAAAGTAAACTTTCCCTTGGTTTTGGTCAGATGGAAATAATGGAGGGCAAAGAAAATACTTGATCCTTCCTCCTCATGGGCCCATAAAAGTTGAACCTTGCAAATTGGAAGGATTTGATGGAAAGAAAGGAGGGATTTAATGTATAATTACAATTTTACGTACCATTGACAATCAAATCAAATTCTATATGTTATGTGGCAATTTTTCAAACCAATAAAAATAAATAGTACTAATTTGATTCCTCAATATCAAACAACATAAGCACTTGCAAGATTAGTCTAGTGATAAAACATCAATCTAGGAATAGATCCAAGTTTAAGTTGCCCTCTCCCAATACTCAAAAAATATCAAACAATATCAAACCCTATCCTCACAAACAGTAAGAAAAATTGCTAAAGCTCTGTGCCACGTAACCATATTCTAAGACAATGTTAATCAAATCAACCTATAGGAATTTTATTCTACACTAATTTCATTTACAAATGCCTTGTAATTGTTTAAGTAGAGCCATATTGTGCAATATTGGGTCACATATTGCAGCATAATTCTCGATCATTTAATTGATATAAGGTTGCAAATAAGGTTTATCAGCAACAAAAATACTCAAGTTCAAATTAATTACCTTCAATAGTTTATTATGAAAACAAAATACTGTTTTTCATGAATGCTTTGTAAATTCTTAGCACCTGAAAATAATGATATCATAATTTTTATTGATGGGATGAGAGGAAAACATGATTATAAATATGATCTTGCAATACTAATTAAATCTCATTCTGATTCATCGTAAGAAATAATACCAATTATCTAGTAATGTCATTTTAGCAACTTGCTGATGAATATTTAGTTTTAAATATCCATAACCAGAGAAAGGTGACTATAGACCAGAGAATATTTAGCAGCAAGCATATCTTCAGAATTATCTAGGGGCTGTTTAGTTGCCGAAATTCAGTATTCCTATACAAAATCATTTTCTTCAGAAAGTAGATCTCCAGACAAGTGATTCCAAAAATGTAAAATTATCATGTTGATTGTGAATAAAAATCTTTTTGAAATATAAAACTATTTTATTTAGCTGATTTATAAAAAAAATACAAATAAAATCTATAAATTATAATAATACCCTTAATCTAGATACACTTTATTTATTATATCTAAAATCACATCATAAATATTTAAATACTAATGCAAGAAAATTTGTTATAATAATCATGTTACCATGAAATAAAATAGTGTTTAAAAGTAATTGACAAATATAAGATTCTAATTTTTCAAAATATTTAATCAATCTAAAAGATTATGAAATTCTTGTGCTTGTAAAGAATAATATATAGAAGTAAGGCATGAGGCCCACATTCAGGAATTCAACTTTTTTGAGAATGTAACATTCCTGACAAACCAAACACCAAAATGAAACATTCCTGAGTTACTTTCATATGTGATTCCGGCAATCAAATAACCCCTTAATGTATCCAAATTCTTTCACATGATGACATGTAGAATGTTTTCAATTTTGGAATTAAGGCTAAGTTGAATTGAGTTGAGTTGCTGACATGCAGAAGGTTTTTAACCACAGGCTTTACATGTAATTTGGAGTCATAGCTTCGTCATTTACATGAGCAGAACTAATCATTGGAGCTTTCAATATGAAACAAAATCTCTCATGCTAATCATGCAGTATTCTTCCTGAATCTAGTACAACCTGGGAAATAAGTAGATTGAAAATTATGTGGCCAATTGAAAAATTAGGCCATAATTTTGGAAACTTCAAGTAAATTATAGGACTTCTATTTTTTGAATCTCTCTGCAAGTAACAGTATTATACATAGATTTAAATAACGGCCGTTACGTAACGTAACAACCATTATGTAACGGTATTTTGTCTTACCGTTACCATTATGGGCATCATATAACACCAAAAAAAAAAACTGTAAACTTAATGGCCATAATGGCCGTTACATAACGGTAACGATCATTATATAACGGTGTAACGGCCATTATGGAGTCTGTCAGTTTTAAAAAAAAAAAAATGAATAATGCTTATTAATTATCTAAATTAATAATTTTTGTCAGAAATTATACATATAGAGTCTTTATTTATAGGGTATTATACTTATTAATTAGTTATAACTCTTAAATTTAGTGATTTATATTAATATTTCTCAATTTGCAATTTTTTGCGGTAAAATTACGTAACGGTTGGCCGTTACCATTACGTTGTGGCTGTGATGACCCCATTACCATTTCATGCGACCGCGACTGCGATTTAAATCTATGGTATCATATGAATGCATGTATTTAGATACTCTGTTACGTGATATAAAACAACCTTCCAAGGTGCTATACATGTAGTTTATATTGAGATTTAAGTTACATAATTATTCTCATCATTGTGCTGTAAATTCAAGGAAAAATTGCACTGTTGGTGTTTGTACTTTTTAAAATCTATTATTTTAATATCTGGACTATTTTTTTTTGGTCCAATGAGTTGCTGAATTATAAAAAATAATATCATTTAAGTGTTTTTGCCCGTTTTTCAGTCACTGGAGTAACCTCCACATGTGACACTAAACGTAAAACGATGAAAATAACCTTCCCTCTCTCACTTCTCTCTCTATCTCTCTCCCCTCTGCCCTTTCCCCTACTCCTTTCTCTTTCAATTCATCCCACCACTACTGCCACCTCCACCACCACCATGAGCCCAACAATAGTTTAAATGAGATTCTGATAAACTTCCAATATACCCACTATCCATAAAAATGAGTTTCTTTAATTTCTCTCTCCCAATTCCATGAAAAATGGATTAAAAAAGAGAATAAAATTAGAGCATTTTTTTTCTTTTTTTTTTTTTTGAGGGAATTAGAGATTTTTTTTTTTTTTTATTTATAGAAATGAGTTTCTAGAGAGAGAAAGAGAAATGGGTTGAGAGAGAAATGGAGCAAAATCATTATTCTACATATTATTATATAATAATAATTAACAGATCTAAAATGGTTCAAAAGAAGAACCCAAAAGCAAGAGCAACCAAAGAGGCAAAGAATGTGGGGATGAAGACATCAGCATCAGATGCAGGGCTTGGAGCTGTTGCATCAGTTGCTGCTACCATTTCCATGGTGGAGAACAAACCCATCAAAACAATGAAAAGATTCATCTTCATTGCCTCCATTTTCTTTGAGTTAAAATCCTTTTTTAGTGATTTAAGAAGGAAAAAAAAAAAAAAAAGGGAAAATTAGACTCTACAATTCCTCTTTTGAGATAGGTTTTTTCTTGGTAGATGAATTGAAAAGAGGAATGGTAGAGAAAATAAAGCACAAAATGCAGAGACAAGGGATTATGGATCAATGGCTAGTGGGTATAAAAGCACAAATGCAGAGGTGGAGGTGGTGGTTCAATGATAAACCCTAATTTGAACAGAAAGAATTTGAAAGCAAAATCACCAGTTTTTTATCGTGCTTTTGTTCAAATGAAGCTTCAAAAGTTCAGAGGGGTAATTTTGTCCTCTTTGCTAGGGATTTGAAGGTTATTTTCGTCATTTTACCTTTAATGTCACACGTGGAGTGTGACGTGGAGGTTGGGTCTATGTAAGTGGGCCAATTTTTTGCACAATCAGTTCTCCGATGATTGGAAAATAGGCAAAAACACTTAAATGATACTATTTTTTATAATTTAGCAACTCATAGGAGTAAAAAAATAGTTCAGGCACCAAAATAGCAGATTTTAAAAAGTACAGACACTAACGGTGCAATTTTTCCTAAATTCAAATGTTTTGAGGTAGAGTAAGATGTGTCTTTTCCCAGCTCCAGATTCCTAGGTGATTTAAGAAGGCACTAAAAAGAATGTGACAGAGATTTATTGTGTATTACTGAGAGAAAAAAAAAAATTCAACATGCCCTATTCTATGTAAATTCTAGAGACACCTCTTAAGGTTTTCATGCCAAAGCTAACAAAAAGCAAAGAAATGAAGAAAGAAGATTTACCAAAAATTCAATGCACTGACAGGGACCCAGAACCTAAATCCTGCATTGAGACCAGATGTGAACATTAAAACAAATAAATACAAGCCATCAAAAGTTTGCCTGAAGGAGTTCTTTACCATAAAGCAGAGTGGGAAGAGCATCTTTTTGGTACTTCCCTGGAAGCTGCAAAAGCTTCCCTTGCCATAAATTGTTCCATGCAAAGACAACAGCAATCACAGATGGACCAAGCACTATTTGGTTCAATAAAACCTGAATGAAAATGAAATTGTATGATATTTTCCAAAGAATCTACTCTTTAACCAATCAAGTTACTATAATTATGAGAAGTTAAATGCGAAAATCAAAAAGAGGTAATACCTTTAGCATTAGATTCTTTGCTGACTGCTTAGGCAAACAATGATCAAGATATTGATACCACGCATAAGAACCAGGGCCATATAAAAGAAACCCATAAGAAGCCATCCGCAAGGCACGAAGCCAATCATGGTCCAAAAGGATGGGCCACGTGTGATTCTAAGGAAGAGAAGTTGAACAAATAAAAAATTAAAACAGCTGCAAGCACTATGTAGGTGATGCAACATAGAAAAAGATAATTTTTGTATTTCCTGAATACATCAAGGTTTCTAACCATGAGCAAAAATAACTTAAATGTGCAGAACTGCAGTCGCATGAAATGAAATGAACTAAATGCGGCCTCAAATACTAGAAAAAGAGTAATGGATTATGTATTTATGTTAAATGTCCATATATCATGTAGCAAAGATTCAAATATAGATGTCTATCTCTGTGATTCTTACACCCTATGGTAAAGATTTAATGTGGATGCATAGATATCTCTCATTGCAGGAAACTTGGATGTACGTCAATTTCATTGTTAACTGGGATGGGGAATGTTCATGGATGTAGTATTGGAATTGGAGCATATTGCTAAGTTTGATAAGTGGTAGGGAAGGGGCAGGCTTAGTTTGTTGCTATTATAAGTCAAGTTTCATTTCGCAACACTTAATGCAGTTCCATATTAACCATTGAAAACATCATTGGTAATTGTGATTTCAGATAATGTGTTATTGTACTTCTCTTCTCTGGTTAACTAATTACAACTGTATGTTATTTTCACTAGGTGATAACGAGCTTGCCCATTAAGGGACAGTTTGGGATTGAGTTTGGAGCTTTCCCCAACCATAGTTTTCTAAACTCTAAATAAAGTAAACACAGTTTAGTTTGGCAAAAGTAGTTCAACCGCAGTGCCAAACGCACACTAAGAAACCATCAGAAATTACTGTATAACAGTTTTACATATTTGGTACATCAAAAGTTTTTAAAGGGAATGAAGGTGTCAAGGTTTGAGCCAAATTATGCTGTACAATTGATGCAATCCAAGTAAATAATAACAAGTATCCAATGTCTTTGCCAAATGGTCCAATCACAAGAGCAAGGGTAAAGAAGTTCAAGGATGCAATTCAAGGCTTGATGCAAGGTTTGTGGAACAATCTATCCACAATTGAAGAATACAAGGAAGAATCAAGTATCTCATTAGGGCTTCAAGATCCAAAACCATCATTGATTACTTTGATTCAAGCCAAGAATGAAGCAATTGAGCAAGGAAATGAGCAAGGGAATGAGTTTGGGCAAGGTTCGCTTTTTTAAGGAAGAAGAAACAGAGGCGAACACGCCCAGGTACACGCCCTTGTACCTGGGCGTGTAGCCCACTGCCCAAAAAGTGGAGATTTAATTCTTTTTGCAAGATTTAATTTAATTAGTTATCCTTTTATTAGAGTTTTGGGCTTTTATCCTTGTTTAAATTATGGCCTAAATCTATTTTATTAATTATTTGTTTAGGACTATATCTTTGTAACCTAGTTAAGTCATTATAAATACTTAGCTATTCTATCAATAATTACAGATCAGTTTATTCTAAAATATTGAGCTTTATTACTTGTGAGAGGTTTCTCAATTTTCGATTCTTGCATAGAATCAAAACCGAACTTCAAAGTTAATTACTTTGTTTTGTTCACAACATACCAAGGTTCTTTGACACAGGTTCGTCATTGGGTTGAAGTTTCTTGTTTTGAACTTGATTTGGCTTTCCAAGGGGTCGCTACTAAGCGTAAAGGTATTGAGTCTCAAGGCAGGTCGCTTGGAGTTCGTATCAGAGCTTAGGCTCTAAATCAGGTTTGCGTATCTTTCGTTTTCATTATTATTGTGTTTTCTTGTTTTCATACCTTTCCAATTGTTTCCGCATCTTTCCGTTTTGTTTGTTTCTTTTCGTTTCATGTTATATTGTTTAATTAGATCTTAGAATCACCTTTTGTTACTGATTATTTAAATTTGAAATTGATTAAAAAAAAAAACAAAAAATCAAAATCGTTTTATCTAGTCTATTCTTATTGTAATTCCGAATATGTTCGTTCGTGTCTATTGCGTTTCGTTTTGCATTATCTTGTTTGATTAGGTTTTAAAATCACCTAATTGTTGCTACTATATAAATTCGAAATTAATTAAAAAAAAAATACTTACCTTTTTGAATTCAATAGTATCTTATTCTTAATTTGTTTCCTTCGTTTTCATTGTTCTTGTTTTGTCTTCAATTCTAATCCATTCGCTTTAATTCTTGATTGTTGATTCTACTTTGAGATTTCAATTCTTGAGTTGTTGCATAGATTAATTGCTGAATAAAAAAAAAAAAAGACAGAGAAGAAAAGAAAATTGGCCAAAAAAAAAGTGAGTTGTGAGTTGTTTATATAGAGTAAATTTCCTAGTGTGAGTTTGAAAAGGAAAAAATTAAATTAATTGCTTTCCTAGTGCCAAAAATAAAGCTGGAAATTGATTTTCAAGATCCAACTAGGAAGAGGTGCATTAATTGTTTTTAAAGTCAGCATTGAACTTGGATTTGACTATTCAACTCAAGAATCATAATCAGATTAGGATTAGAATTCTACCTCCCTAATCCTACTAGGTTTAGGATTCTTATTTTTATTCCAATCTGTCAACTTGTGTTTTTGAGTCATTCTAGGTTTTCTATTCTCAATTCTATTAGGATTAGGATTCCTAAAATTTTTCTATTTTGTGTTCTTTCGTGTCTTCATTTCGTTTAATTCTTTATTATTCTTTTCATTTCTTGTTTTCTTTTAAAATTGTGTCAAATTCTTTCTTATTCTTGGTTAATTGTTGGACTAATTAAAGTGTTAATTTTGTTTTGTTGGATTTGACTCTTTATAAGAATTTTAAGAGAGAATTGAGAGGTAAAAGGCAAGAGTGTGAGTACAAATAGAGAAAAGCCTATT
>CATKHJ010241722.1:0-15363 GCA_949750685.1 Vernicia montana
CCTTTTCTTTTTATCACTTTAAGAGGCATGTTAATTAGAAACTGAATTAATTAACTTGTTCTAATCCTTTCTTGTTTGTTAATTAAAACTGGCCTAATTAATAACTCGGTAATCAATCTTGTTTGATTAAAATCAATCAACTCACCTTTTAATCAATGAACTGAAACATGATAAAAGGTTCAGACTAAACAAACTCCCTTCGCAAGAAAGTGAACTACGTGGCTTTTGATTCCCATTCGAATGAATACGTAGGCATGCTAGTCTAAAAAGCATCAAATCCAATTAAAACAAACTTTCTCCCTTTTTCATTTTCTTTGTGTAATTTTGTGCTTCTTTTTATTTCTTTGTCTATTTACTTTTATTATTTAGAATTATTTTGGGGAATGTGTTGCTTTCCTAGAATTCCATAAGGGCTAGAGAAAGTATCCCCTATTTTGGTTTATCTTGTAAATTTAATATTTGCTTTCTTTATTTAATTTCTTTATTGCTTTCATTTACTTATTGCTTTATTTCGTTTTAATTCATTCATTATTGTTCATTCATTTATATTGATTCATGAAATCATTTTAAGCCATTATGTATCAAACTTGCCAAACTCATTTTAATCAAATAAATCAAAAACCTAGTCCATGAATCCTCTTTGGTAATCGAGGGCTAGTGCACTTTTTCATTGGATAATAATTGGAGTCATAATTGGGTTTTTCCTTAACTTTTTCCAAATAAAATAAAATTAAGGTGACGACTCCCAAAATAATTTTCAAAGATTAACCAATCCGAATCCGAGGGTTCCATCGTGAGACCAAACCCGAATGAGCATTTTGATCCCCTCTAGCGGATCGGACCGGTACTCGAGTGAGGCCTCATACCAGTCACATATAGTACTATAGTACATTGATATATTAAATTCAAGTAAATTAGCATCACGTCGCTTTTTACCTTTACATGATTTTGTACTCACAATTCCTACATTTCAATTTTTTATACAATCTTTCATCTTATATCAACTTATATTCTATAACCAATAATCACTTGTACTTTATTTAAATTCCAATTTCTGAATTCAGAAGTAACATGTGTTACTTTTCTAGTAACTGGCATTACTACTACGATTCCTGTAGACTGAAATGAGACATAACGCCCGTTACTTTTGAGTAACGAGCATTCCTCCACCAGTAACAGAATCCTAAGGCGCCTAATGCTCTAAATCAACTTATTATAACCCTCGTTTATGCCTTAATTTCCTTTACACTATAATTACTCTTTCCATATATACTTCATATTTATTTATCAATTACAACCATTAAAGTTCTTAAAACCAATTTTAGTCTTATATTTAGGGTTTTCCTTAAATATAATCCAACAAATTCTTTATAACCTCAATTATAACAATCATATCATTTACACATTCATCTTCATATCTAGCTAATTTCTTATAATAATATTTATATTTTTCATAGCTTTAGGTCATCAAAACTCATCTCTATACTTCTTGTACCATAAACTCTTCTTATTTATTTCATACTATACAATTAATTTTTTAATTAACTAAATCCAATGAAAAATCAAAAGACTTGAATCTTACCTCAAGGATTCCTCTTTACTCTCTAACTGCCAACTCAATATAGAAAGGGAGGAGGAAAGAATCTAGCTTGATTCCTTGAACCTCTCTTGTGATCTTAAGTTTTAATCTTGATATTTGGAAGAAATCTTGGTTTAAATCATCAAAAATGAAAAGTCTAGACTTTAGGAGGGTAAACAAACATTGGAAGTGTCAAGAAATGTGTCTTCGAAGTTGTTAAATGGATAAATGAACTTATATACTCATGTGCACCGCCTTACTGTTCATATCAGTTCACGAAGAGTAACGGGCATTACAATTTATATAACGAGCATTACCTTTATAACTTCTCAAATGAAAATCAGATAGAGGCTAAACTCACGGGGCTAAGCTGAGGGTAAATGGAAGTGAGCCTTCTATCATGGGAGTGAGCCTTTTGTCTCCACTCCAACTTTTCAAATTCACTCCAGTCATTTCAAATTAACCTTTAATCTAGGCATACACCTTATAATCCCCTTACTACTTGCTAACTCACTTAAAACCATTGCAAATCAAATCTTCATTATCCCGTAACACTTAGAACAATGAATTCTAGAATTAATCACATATATTCGATGTTAAACTAAGAAACATATAAATCTAACCATCCAGACTCATGCAATACTAATAAACCTTATAAACACATGCAATTCCTCAATTCTTATAAGCTAATTCCAACTTTAATATCCCAATTAACACTTAGTCTTCATTTTCTTGCATCCATTCACTAACCATGACATTTATAAATCAAAGTCGTAAACTTATATTTTTATACCTTAATCAATAAATATTTCATTGAGCTCTTTCCACTACATATAGTTCATCTTAATTCTTACAGTACACAAATATACACTAGATTACGCATATATATCACATTATACATACATACTTATAACTCTTACATTCATACTACACATATAAACATCAAGTTTAATCTCATCCATAAAATTATCTCTCTGTCTTAACATATTTACATTTAACTCACTTTACATCAAACTCTTAAATTAACCGTTTAACTTCACTCTTAGTCCACTCAATACACTGAAATTGAGCTTATTGACTCATTTCACAAATGCATATTCATCTTCTAATGATCTTCGGACTAGCCTCATCACTGAACTTCTTGCATTGGTCTTCTTCATCGTCTTCCATAATAGTCCCTCTTCTTATCGTCCCACCTTCCCATCCTTACTATAACAAATCATCACTATTTGTAAATGTTTAGGGTATTACACATAATATACCGAATCAATATTTAATCAGTAAGGGCAATAACTTTTCCCTTTTTTAATAGTTACATGTGCTTGGTCGTGCATACGCCTAGGGTATAAGGCCCTTCCTAGGTAAGACACTGACAATTTAGACTCCATTAGTCAAGTCACTGGCACCCACAGTACAATGGTTTTTTGTCACAACCCAGATATTTGAATGAAGAGATGGTTCGAAAAATTCCATTAGGTTATGATCTAAGTTAAGTAGATAAGAGAAACGAGGATAAGAATCCCTATTTAAGTTAATGACTGACAATGAAGATGAAGATTAGTGATGAAGTAGATTTATGAGTCTTGATTGTCAGAATAAGGTTGGTGACAAAAGTGGTAATTATATAAGATGAAGCCATAGAGACAAGGCTAGATTTTGTAGATAAGGCAAGACATTTCAAAGGGAAGTGATACGAAGCTGTGTTGGAGATGATAGAAATGATGAGAGACATGACATAAAGAGGAATGTGTATGAGTTAATTGATAAAGAGGTTTAGATATATAGATGGATAAGGTTTGGGATAAGAGGAGTATGAGATTAGATGTTAATGAACGAACAGATGGGTTCGGTTAAGCGAGACGAGCAAAGCGAATATGAGAATTTAAAACAAGCTAGGCTAAGGATGTTCATAGATTTATGAAGGGATGGGTAGGTTTAAGTTGAATAGAATGAGGACGAGCTGAGGACTCGATGATAGGGCTTATATATCAGTAGATGTTACGAGGCGAACTGATAGGTTCGTACGAGCATAGTGTAAGTTGATAATGGAGTTAGATATTCTTATGTGGTAACAGATAAGTATGGTTAGGTGAAAAGTCATCTACTACTAAACATTTCTTCAGACAATTAATGATAATTTTCCTTTCCAAGAAAAAGTTACATTTTCAATGAAAGTTTTCCTTTCCAATGTGAAATGTCTTTTTAAAACTGATTATTGACTGGCTTTATGTCTTTTTATAACGTAAAATATTATTATTTCTTTCTATTTAAAGACCCTCAAGACCGATCAATTTCAAAAAAAAAATTGAATGGATACTTTCTCTTTCTAAAAGCTAAAATACTGAGGTTTTTCTCTAAAACTCAGTAGAAACCAATTCAAACCCAAAACTCTTTCATTCAGGCCTTTTCTTCAAAAGAAATAGCCAATCTTTAAATGAAACCTTAGATCTAAATGATAGATGATACTTCTAGTTTCCTTAGAAGATCTCCAAGTGGGTCTAGAGGATAGATTGGTGGATCCAGTGAGCCTAATGATGAATGAAGTCGAGCTTAATGATGATCAGAGTCTAGGTAGTGATGCCTTGGTCTGGAATGATCAAGGAGTTATTGGGAAGTCATTGATGGAGAGTCTTTTGATTTTATTGGAGATGCTGTCACCCGGACTAATGGAGAAATTAAGAATCGAAAAGGAACTTGAGAGGTGTAGCAGAGCCTAGGCTGAAGATAGAATGTTAAGGTAAGATTATGGAATGTAAGTTTTTTTTTGTTATGTAAAGTTATGGAATGCATGAACAATATGATGAAAATTCCTTTTGTTCGTTGTATTCCATTCCTTTGTTGATCTTCCATAACCTTATTACTTTCATTATTAGTATTACCATCCCCTTAAGTGGGTAACTTAACATTTTAATTTCTATCAAAAAGTGAAATCGGCGAAGCCATTTGGGCTGAAGCCATCATTTTGTAAGCGAGGTCATTTGGATCGAAGCTATTTCTACTATAAACAAAATTGTCTTGATTGTAAACAAATCCATTCTATTATAATCAAAGTTGTTTTTATTGTAAATGAGGCCACTTGGTCAATTTCTATGTATTTGTAATTGACGAAGCCATTCGGGCTATTCTTCTATTGAATTAAAAGTTTTCCTTAGTGTATAGTTCCCTTAATGTTATGGTTTGACTTTTAATATCCAACTAACAGAACACCCAATTAATGAGGAAAATCATTATACCATGTGCATAAGTGACTCGATTGACCGGGTCTATAAACTAAGTCAAATGTATCTTTACAGACATGCGAATGTGTTTCTAGGGTATGTAACAGCCCTTGATAGTTATGAAGAGCACATGGGTTCACTCATGAGTGACTTCGATGGTTATGAAATGTTTATACTACAATAGTATTATGATGCTACTTAATGCTGAGACTTATAGGTTAGTGGTTTGTCCCACCATTTGATCTCTGATAGTTAATAATGTGATGTTTGCGGTAATGTGCTCATGATGAACCCGAGCTCACTAAAGAATGTTTCTGTCAAATTGTAATAGTTCTAAAAGTCATAGCTACTATTGATTTATGTCAAGAAAATCAAAGAATGTAAAGAACTTATGTATCGAAGTGAATTAAATGAATAAAATGAAAAGATTGATTTTCTTAAGTTCAATCGTACTGTATGATTTTAAGTTGTCCCACATGTGTCTTTAATTGATTGAGCATATTTAAGTTAAGTTATATGGATCTAGGGTATAAAAGGGTTCTACAGGTGTTCAATAGCCTTAAGCTTATCCATGCTCTAGAACCGTCGCACCTCGGTAAGTCGAAGTAAGATGGATTTAAGTCTGTTAGTGATGGTAGAAAGGGAGCTTAAGGTAAAGTGAGAATGAATAAGTAAGAACAACTGAGGGCGGGGCATGACATTTTTCCCCCATTAGTGAGGTGTTATATCATACACGTGGTCGATGGCTCAGTAATAGCTCAGTAACAATTATAACAGTTAGTTGGCCTAATGGCCTCATTAGTATCAATTTAAACAATAATCAGTTTAGCATTTACAAAATGGCTTTCAACATTTAAGCAATGAAACAGTAAGGTTATTCAACATTTAATTCTCAATAGACAGTGATATTAACAATAATATTCATAATATAATTCGGTCATTTAGAATAATTAAACCAAATGAAAAGATTTAAACATAATATTTCATGGTAGTTTTACCATGCATTTATATATTTCATAACTTACCTGGATAATTAATCATTCACTTAAGCTCAAATCACCTTTACAGTCACGAGACTTAACAATTCCTTAGCTCAACTGGCATATAAATTGACATCTTGCTCTAATCAATTCTTCTAAAGAAAGGTAGAAGAAAGAGATCACTTAGATCTAAGATTTCTCTAGAGATCTTAGGATTTCTATGAAGAAGTAAAAGAAATTTACTTTGAGAAAAAAAAAAAAAAGCAAGTGTTAGGTAGCTCTGGATGTCTTATATATAGAGAAAAAATAATAAAATAATACTCATAGTAGCTGACAATTGTTCAGTGGTAGATAGCTTGCATCATTTGCCAAATATTTAATGTAATATTGTTCATGGATAGGTAGCTTGCAACCTCAGCCATACAATTCCTACAATATTGTTCATGGGTAAGTAGCTTACAATCTAAGCCATGTAATCTCATGCAACTCGTAGACAATAACCTTAAACTTGTCTATTCACTGTGCAACGCTACATGACATCTAGCCACTCAGTTCATTTTGCTTCTTTTATATCGAGCTCATCTCCATCCTTGTCATCAAAATCTCTCACTTATCTCGTCAACTCGCATATCTACTCATCGAGATTTCATCTTCATCTACGAAGCTCGTCCTTACCAACGAAGATTCGCTTTGGCATCCAAGCTTCATCTTTGAAGGCAAAAATCTAAAAATAAAAATCTAATTAACACTATAACAAAAATAATCTATTGTGACTTTATAAAAATAAGATTTTAGCAAATGTTGCTAAAAAAGATAAAAGCGAAGTATAAGTAATATTTTTTAAAAATGTCACTAAATTAATATCTTTTACAATGTTTATTTCGTAATAAATTAACACTTACTACAAATGTTGCTATAGTTTCACTTTTGTAACATTTTGTTGTGACATTTGCAAGAAATATTACTATAATTTTTATTTATTGTAACATTTCTTTTGACACTTTTTCAATTGTCGCTAATTATTATCTATTATAACATTTCTTTTGACATTTCTTCAATTGTTACTAATTAAAAAAGTAATATTTATGACAAATATTACTATAATATATAACATTTATGACAAATATTACAAATGTTGATATAGTTTCACTTTTGTAACATTTTGTTATGACATTTACTAGAAATATCACTATAATTTTTATTTATTGTAACATTTCTTTTGACACTTTTTCAATTGTCACTATTTATTATAATATTTCATTTGACATTTCTTCAATTGTTGCTAATTAAAAAAGTAATATTTTTTACAAATATTACTATAATATATAACATTTATGACAAATATTATTTCTACCATTAATCAAAACGTGATAATTCGAATGTCAAATTGTAACCAAGGTTTTTAGATCCGGTCCGATATTAGAATCGGTAAAGGTAGAGGGTCACGGGTCAAAGGTTCAACCGAGGTCGAACTGTAATTAAATTAAATATATAATAAATATTATATACAATATATTATAATTAATATTCCCTATTAAAAATTATGATAAATAAAAATATATCTAAATAAAATAAATCAATAAAGTAAATATTAACTAATAACCTAAAATTAATTAAGATTTTTGTGTATTGATATTATTTCAAATTCATGGTTTATATGTTTACCTTTCTTATGTTCTTTTTATTTATAACCTATATATTAAATCTAAGAATGATAGGTTATGGTTAAGATTGTTGGATTTTTTACCACTCATTGTCTAATTTTAGATTCAAATTATTTATTTTATTATATCTATTACTAAATTATTATTAAATTAAACATTCTTGAACAAATAATAATAATAATAATAATAAACCTAGTGGGCCTTAAATTTATCAATGGATTCTTTTATTAAAATGCGTCAAGCTGTGGTATAAATCCAACCTATCTCAGAAAATCAAAATACCATAAAGCCTATAAACAGCTTCCTCTTCTTCATATTTTTTGTCTTTACTATTGCCCTACCTTGCTAGTAAGAAGTGAAAGATCCAATCGTGAGCAAAGAGTAAACACCCACTCCTTGCTATATAAAACCCAATTTCCCCTTCACTGTATGGTCTCCCTCTCTCTCCATTTTCTCATTTCTCATATTCTAATAATAATCAGGTACAATCCTCTCTCTCTCTCTCTTTATATATATATATATATATATATATATATATATATATATATATATATATATATATATATATATATTTGTTTTTTAATTTCGATTTTAATTTTGGAAGCTGAGAGGATCTAGGGTTTGTTAATTGTTTAGGGATTTTATCTTTTGTTTTTGGTGATGACATCGAAGCAGATCTTGAAGGAGCTTAAGGATCTCTAGAAAGCACCCGGTTAACTCAAAAAAATCGGACCAAGTGGCCTACATCACTGGTTACAGGCCGGTTTGCCGGGTTTTTTCCGGTTCTTATCTTCTCCCGTATTATTGGCTAAACTAGACCGACCTGAGGACTAGTTTTCGATTTTTTCGATTGAACTAGCCGGGTCGGTCTAGTTTTAATAACCATGATTGTAACTTAATCCAATAAAAAATATCAAATAACTAGCATTGTACAAAAAAAATAAATACACCTCATAATAATTAAATATACTCTTCTTATCACTCATCATCAGTTTCTTTTGCTTCATCTTCTACATTAATAGTAATGCCTTCTATGTCATTTCTGGCCAATTAATTTCGATAATTTCTTCATCATTACATTCTTCAATCATTTCATCATTGTTCAATAATGGGTCACTATTTGAGTCAAATATTAGCTCATCATCCATTTCATATAAGTCACGAGATTTTGTTCTAACAACAACATGTCAATCCGGCTGTAATGCATCTCAAACATTAAAAAAACTTGTTGTACTTGTGATACCAAAACAAATAGTTCATCCTTTAAATTCGCACCTATATAAGCCAACTTTGAGAAATTTACAAGTGTGAATAAGTCTTCTTTTACTCCTCTTCCTCGCTCCACATCAAACCAATCGCATTTAAAAAGTACCACTTTAAAATTTTCAAAATAATTCAACTCAATTATATCTTTTAACACACCATAATAAGCAACTTCATTTTCTAAACATAATGTCTTTGTCATGATCATGACACCAATGTTCTGTGTTTTTCTTATTTTTTCTCTATCCTTAGTATAAAACCTCGTACCTTTGATGATATATCCTTTGAAATATCTTGCCACCTTATTTGGACCTCGACCTAGCCATTTAATATGGTCAGTGACTAATGGACTTTTAAGTTCTAATAATCTTTCCACCTGAATGATAAATGATTAACACATGTTAATAAATATAATTTTATAAAATAATATTTAGGAAAAATAAAGGCAAAGTACTAAATTGGTCCTTCAAGTTGTAACTAAAAGATAAAATAAATAACCATTTATACATACATGAGAGCAAAACCACTCATAAAATGTCGAATGATGCAGTCTTTCTATCTCTACTTGAGAAAGTTCACGATTGAGATTTTTCGTACGATTATTTCTTTTGATTATGGCTCGATGCTCACTGTAAAAAAACATACAAGATTAATTATTATATTTATACTGTAATTTGAATAAAATCACCTATGAAAATAAACAAAAACACACTCAAAGTTGTAATACATACTCTATAAATTAAGAGATACAACCACAATTATACATCATATAAAGATGTGTTTGCAGTAGGGTTTTATCATCAAGTATCACATTTGATACTTTACCAACTAGATGACCTGGCGCAATAAGCAACAGAGCATTTTGGACAAGCACATAGTCAATAGCATCATCATCATCATTTCTTGGTGGTCTAGTGAACTTGGTCTCAACACCTTCAAAATATCTAGAGCAATGTGTTATAGTTTCATTTGCTATGTACCACTCTACAATTAAACCTTCAGGTTGTGCTCTATTTCTAACATTAGACTTCAATGTCAACAAGTACCTAAATTTAATAAATAAAAGAATCAAAATATCATACCAAAAATTTATAATATCATAAAAAATAATAAATTGCACCTTTCTATTGGGTACATCTAGCAATAATGGATTGGTCCAACTAACTTTGCTTTCAATGGCCAAATGAATAACTAAATGCACCATAATAGTAAAAAATGATGGTGGAAAATTTTTTTCCAAACGAGAAAGTGTTACTCCTATTTTATTCTCTAGCTCTTCGAAAGGACTTATTTTCAAAACTTTAGAACACACCTCTCGAAAATAAGAACACAAATCAATTATCGGTGCACACACCTTATCTCGTAAAGAACCCTTCACTGTTAGAGGGAGCAAATCCTGCATTAAAATATGATAATCATGACTTTTTAGTCCAATTATTTTGTGCTATTTTAATTGTACACATCTTGAGATATTAGAGGAATAACTATATGGCACTTTCACATCATTTAATACTCTAAGCACACGATCTTTCTCTATTAAGGATAAAGTATAATAAGCAAAGGACAGTAACATCTTTCCATTATGAAGCTCAATTGGGTGCAAGTCACTTCGTATACCCATATCCTTAAGATCTGAACGAGCCTTCAAATTGTCTTTTGTTTTTCAATTCAATAATGTGCCTATTATATTATCAAATACATTTTTCTCAATATGCATCACATCAAGATTATGTCGAATCATATTAAACTCCTAATATGGTAAAGTGAAAAAAATGCCTTTCTTTTTCCACCCATTTGTCATTTTAACAGTTCTTTCATCCACACCTGTTATAGTCACTTCACCATTTAACTACACTAAGGCAATAAAACCAATAGTGGGAGTTGGTGTTGCTCTTATTTCTTCTGTGCCATAAAAATTCTTTAATCATGCCTGAAAGGATGGTTGAAGGAAAAAATCAATGATGACCCACAAAACAATACTTACCACCTTTATATAACCACTTTGAACAAGTATTGAAACCACAAGTTGGACATCCATATTTACTTTTCGTATTCCACCCAGATAGCATGCCAAAACTAATAAAATTGTTTATAGTCCACATTAAAGCCATATATAATTGAAAGGTACTTTTGGCATAAGCATCATATGTCTCTATTCCATTAGTCCATAAGTCATACAACTCATCAATTAAAGGTTGCATCAAAATATCTATCTTGCCTCTGGGTGACTTTGGTCTAGGTATAAGCAAAGATAATATCATTGCTTGAAAGTTGTTTCATACAAAACCATAGAGGCCAATTGTATATGGTTAAAACAACTAGCCATGTACTATACATTCATTGTTTGAAATGGATTAAACCTGTCTCTTGCTAACCCAAGCCTAATATTACAAGGATCTTTTAAGAAATCCTTGTAACAAGCATCAAACTCTTTCCAAGCTCGAGAATCTGCAGGATGCCTCAAATATCCATCATCCTTGCGTCCATCAAAATGCCATCTCATCAAGAATGTTGTTTTTTAGGACATGAAAAGCCTCTGAAGTCTTGGTTTCAATGAAAACCATCGTAATATCTTTTTTGCCTTCTTCTTTCTTTTCCTCTTTAATCTAGAGGATCTAACATCAAAAGTCTTTCCATCTGCCCATTTATAAGCACCACAAATTAAACATACTTGGTCAATTACCTTATCTTTCCAGAATAACATACAAAAATTAGGACAAACATGGATCTTCTCACAACCAAGGCCTAATTCACCCATTATTTTTTTGATCTCATAAGAAGGTTTTGGCAATTTATCCCCCTCGGCAATGTTGTCCTTAATATATTAAGTAATCCCTTGAAAGAATGATTGCTCCATCCGCCCATACACTTTTTATGAAATAGATCTAATATAAATGAGAGTTTGTTGTGTTGATTGCATCCACTAAAAAGCTCCTCATCATTTTCTTCTAATAAATGAAAATTTTTTTTACCTTTGTCATTCAACTCTCTATGATTGTTCTCATTATTTTTCTTATCCATAAAGTTAATATACTCCCCATTATCTCTCATTTCTCCAATATAAGCATAGCCTACAACCATGTCTTCTATGAATTGTCTAACATTTAAACTAGATTGTCCAACGCCAGATTGAAAGTGACATAGTTGACTAGATTCTATATCTATCTGAGTTGATTCCATATTTATAAGTAATGGCTTCCTATGAAAATTCCAGTGTTTGTAGCTTGGGGAAAAACCATGTTCAAGCAAATGACATGTGATAATATTTTTGGCATATTGAAATCTATTGACACATTTTGTACATGGACATGCAATCTTCTCGTCAACAGATGAATTAATAGCAAATTTTAAGAAATTAGATACTCCTTGCAAATATTTGGAACTAATCTTATTTTGCTCGTGTATCCAAGTCTTATCTATTATAGCACACTAAATGCCTATATGAAAAATGAAGATATTTATTAACAAATTATTGAAAAGCAAACAATATAAACAATCTTAATTAATGAATATTCAAAATGTTACATGAAAAAAATATATATTTTCATAATATGAACTATTGCCATAATGTAACTATCAGAACATTGGGTAGAAAAATTCTAGATAAGAAAATTAGAAAAAATTGAGTAGATAAATTCTCATCATTTGAGAAACAACATCTTGATATTCTTGATCTGCAAAAATATAACCATCTTCTAGAGTGGAACATTTAAATTGAGCAATGGTTTCACCGATTTATTCAAATCATGATTTATTGTGATAATTGTTCTAGGAGTATCTTTAAAAACATTGAGGGAATGTGGTGGGTCTTTTAGTATCTTAGGCATTGTTTAAAACAATAGATATAGTTTAATGAATTTATTTATTTTGATAACTTGGTAGAAATTGGCTTTATCTTAATTTCTAATATGCTAGGTTTTTTTTATCGTTTTATTTTTGTATTTACCCCAAATATGATATTGATTAAGATTTGGAAATCATCCCAAATTTATATTGCATTAGGATTTGGATATCATCCCAAATTTATATTGTATTAGGATTTTTGGTACCACCCTAAATTAATTTTTGCTAATTTTTTCATTTTTCCTCGTCTTCTTCCCTCTCTCTTTATAAATTTGGGCGCCATTCACTATTCAGACCTTAATCTCTCCCTTTCATACCCTAATCTCTATTGATATATTCTCTTCCTTCCCTCTCATTACTCTTTCTCTCTTGTCTATTTAATTTTTCTTTAATTAATTTTTCTTTCCTTTTCTTTCACTGCTTTCTGTCCACATCAATTTGCTACTATTGATGCACCATCGATCGCCTCTCCTCTTTGTCGTCATTGAAGGAAATCACCATTAAAGGAAAGCTTGTCGCCATCGGTTCTGCTGGTCTTTTGCTCGTCATTGTCATCAGTTATGTTCTAGGTAAGTAATTTATTTTTCTTTTTTTAATATGTGTTAAATATAATTTTTGGGTTATGGGATTTTGTTAATTAGGGCATTGGGTTTTGTTTTTGGTTCACTTGGCGGCATTAGATAAGGCTCTTTGTCTCTTGTCGTTGAACTCCTTTTGAATCTAATATCAAGGCTACCTTTCCATGGGTGGCTCTCAAACATGGAAAGGAGAGGGCACAAATACATGAAATTATTTTTTAGAAAAGTTTCTTTAAAACTGATTTTTGAGCAACTTTTTTTTTTCCTGAAATTAAGGTTTAAAGGAAGAGAATGGAAATTATGGGTTCTGATATGGGCTAAATGTAATATCTCAACCCTATGAGTCACATGTACCCAAGAAGTACATGAGTTATGTGTTATATGTGATAAGTATGTGTCTAAGTTCATGTGGATATGTAGAATGAGATTCGATTATGAGCATGTGCTAGATATGTTCTCTTTGAGCTAATTGATATTAAATGTCATGATGGAGTGAGTATGTGTTTAAAATGATATATGTGCTTAAAGTATTGATAGATGTGTACATTGAAGTCTTAGTATGTACATATATGTTAAGTGATATTTTTCCAAGCTATTTGATCTATAATTGATGGGATGGAGAGTGGTGAATTTAAAATGATTGCAAATTAAATGAATGCAAGTGTGATTGGGCTAGGGGTTGGCTTGAAAAATTTAAAGTCAAATTAAAAAAAAAAAAAAAGAGAGAGAGAGACAGAATTGAAATTTAAGTGCACGGTTGTGCACATTGAATATGCACGGCCGTGCCACTTAAGGGACAAATTTGACATTAAAGTGCACAGCCATGCACATTGAATTTGCATGATCGTGCACCCTAACACCTTGGCTGTCCGAAAATTTAAAAGCCAGATTTTGAGCATTTAATGCTCAACTACTCTTCTTACGTGATAAGAATACCCAAACCACCAAAATTATTATTCATTTCACTTCTATTTCTTCATCATCTTCTTCTTTTATCATTCTCTCTCAATTTTAGACATATGTATAGGTGATTCTTCAAGATTTTTCAAGTGAGATAGAGTTTGGGCTTTTAGCTTCAAAGGATATTCTTCAAAGATGTTGATTGAAACAATAAGGTAAGATTTTATTAATTTTTTTAATTGATTTAAAGTTAACAAAAGTAAGAATTGAGTTGTTATTTGGATTTTAAGTTGAGATTTGATAAGTTAATAGTGATTATATAAGATATATTAGCTTGTTTATGATGATTATTGAAGATTTATTGATGAAATAGCAATTAAAGGAGAATTAAGGTTATATGATTTCTTCTATTTAATTTAAGATGAGATTTGATTGGTAAATGAATTTGTATATGGTTAATTAACTTAATTAAGTTCTTTGTTGTGAATTATTGATGAGATAACAGGTAGAGAAGAGTTAAGGTTATGTGAAATTTTATATTGGAGTTTAGATGAAATTTGATGAGTAGATGAATTTGTATGTGGTTAATTAGTTTATAAGAAATCTCTATTATAAATTGTTAATGAAATAGTATTTAAAGAGGAGCTAAAGACTTATTTGAATTTGAGTTGAGATTAAGTTATTAAAGGAAGTTATTAATAATTATAAGTTAAGATAAGTATTAATTGAGTTCATTTATATGTAATTCATGATTCTAGAAATTAAAAGAGACCAAGAGAAGAATGAAGAGTATGATGATTGCCATTACTAGTATATGATGTAAAGGAAGAAATCATAAGAATAGAAGTGTTATTTGAATGAGGTGAGTGAAAAATATGTTGTTATCCATTGTGTTTGAATTCTTAGACATAAGTTCTTTATAAGCCACCTTGAATTTGATTTCAAATCATTCTTTACTTTATATATATTCATTTTCTCATTGGTATATTCTTATAATATCATTAAAATCCAATAATAAAACGTGATCATTGAAATCTCTTATCATTTGTTTCATGAAACTCTATATGTGTTCATTGAACTCCATTTGTTCATTAATAAGTCTTAAATAGTGTCTGATGGGTCTAATTTCACCAAATACTGTTAATTGTTGGTCCATCGAAGAGATAGAATCTGTAAACAGAGAAAAAGCGAGTCAATGGCTCCCAGGGGCTGATCCCCCGGGAGAGACTCCGATGCTTAAGTCAGTAATTGTTTGAGAGAGAATGTAATTGAAGTAATTCAAGTTATCGAAGTAGTGCTCATCATACCTGTGAAGTTTAATCTTTGAGGTATTTATAA
>CATKHJ010241732.1:0-17341 GCA_949750685.1 Vernicia montana
TATTTCTATTCAAAACTGATGACTTAGTTAGACCGAGTCAGTCCATGGCTGCCCCATTCCCTACTCTCTATTCTCCTCGTGTGAATTTAAATTAAGCTTATATTGGCATTGTTGGAAATGAATCTCACTAAATAATCATAAAAATAACTTGAGTACTTATATTTGAATGAATATTGGATTTAGTATAAGTCAATTGATTTTATACAAGTGGATTTTAACACTTATTTATTTATAAGTCTATATATGTACGAGTCTATAGACTTTAATTATGGTATCAAAGCTATCTCACACACGTGCGAACAATTCAAAACTCAAAAAGAGGTACCCTGCATGCCATTTTAAAATTACTGATAGTCTCGAGAAAAAAATAATTCGAGCCGGACCAATGTCAGTAGGAATAAGAGCCGCCAAGAACATTGAATGTTCAATAGCAAGAACTTGATGAATTCCACGTTGAAAATATGAGGTTTATATGGGCTTTAAACTCTCCAACCCCTCCCAAAGTTAATAATAATTAGTATTAGAATGGATCTATATACACACAAACATCTCAAAACTCAAAAAGAGAAACCTTGCATTTTAAGATTCGAAAAGATGTACCTTATAGACCAAATTAAAATTATTGATAGTTTCGAGAAAAAAATAATATGAATCTGGCCATAACCACTATAATCTCCATCCTAAAAACTAATTAACTTTCCTTTAATTGCTATGTTCCCCTAATTAAAAAAAAAAAAAAAAAAACTATTATCATATAAAATGTGGATTAAAAAAAAAAAAACTGTTAACATGAATATTGATTTATATTTCACTTGATTATAAAATAATTAAAAAAAAAAAAAAAACCAAAATTTAAAATGTTAATTTTTTTTCTTTCAAATTTTAACTTCAAGTCTCACCTAACAAGCTGAGAAATTAACTTACATATCTAAGCATAATTTAACAGTAGATGGAATATGTTCATATTCGAATTTCACCGCAAAGCTTAAAAAAAAAAATTGATAAATTAACTCTATTCAAATGTTCAAGAATATATAAATATAATGACACGTTAAATAATATGGGTAAAAATCTAATTTTATAGTAAAGATAAACATATTATATCCCACTTTATTTTTGTGGAAAGTATAATTGAAAAAAAAAACATATTTTCTTTCATTAGTGTTTTTAAAATTAGACAATTGGTGAATTCATTAGTTAACCTGTTTCATCTATCCAATAATTGGAAAATTAACATATAATAAAATGAAAAATTAATATAAATAAATGAAAAAAAAATATTGTAGATAAAATTTAAGAGAAAATATAAAAAAGTACTATGTTATTTGACCATATTATATTTATAAGTTTGTGAATTTTTTTTTCACAAAGTGGGGTCTATGTATGCTCCATTAACATTATTATAGTGTCCACAATCTTAACACTGTTAATCAATGCTGATGTGACAAAATAAATAATGATATGATGTTGATATCAATGCTAATGTGACAAAATCAATAATAAATGATGTGTTGTTAACGTAACACTTGTTATTTCAACTTTTTTTATTTTTTAAATATCTACAAAGATAAAAATAATAATAATAATAATAGAACCTATAAGAATATTAACTAACAGAGTTAATAAAAGAGATTTTAAAATATAATAACAAAATAAACATCAGATTTCTATTTGTAAAAAAAAAATATTTACGTATTCATAAATGTAAAAAGTCAAAATTATAGAGTACTTTTTTTTTTTTAGTTTTTCATAGAATTTATCATTAACGTGTGGAATGTAATTTAAAATTAGAAACAATATTTATGGTCCAATAATTGGAATTTGAAATTGCATCTGAAACAGAAACAGAAACCAACGACTTGTTCTCCTCAGGAAGTTCTCAGTAAAACGACACTTAACACCAATCAACAAGGACTAGTGCGAATGAAAACGACATTTCATACCTAACCAAAGTGAAAATGACCTCTACCCAACTATATATATATACGCAAATAATTATTGCTCTGCACGCCAAAACCTCAAAAGATATATTTGGCAAAAAAAAAAAAAAAAAACCTCAAAAGATATAAAAAAAGAAAAACAGAGCACTTTCTGTTTCTGCTTATAATTAATGGCTTCTATTACTCTTCCATGGAAATACGATGTGTTCCTTAGTTTCAGAGAGGAAGATACAAGAAAGAATTTTACTAGCCATCTTTTTTCTGCTTTGAATCAAAAAGGAGTTATTACCTTTACGGATGATCAAGAAATTGAGAGAGGGAAAACCATTTATCATCAAGAACTAGCCTTTAAAGCAATTCAAGAATCAAGAATTTCAATTGTAATTTTTTCAAGAAATTATGCTTCTTCCACATTTTGCTTAGATCAACTTGTGGAGATTTTTGAGTGCATGAAAGAAAAGGGACAATTCGTGCTGCCAGTTTTCTACAGTGTGGATCCATCTGATGTGAGAAAACAGAGTGGCAGATTTGGGGATTCTTTTGCAAAGTATGAAAAAGAAAAGATTGGTAAAGTTCAACAGTGGAGAGTTGCAGCTACCCAAATGGCCAATCTCTCTGGATGGGATTTACAAGACAGGTCAGAAATTTTTTCTTAATTTTTTTTTTTAGATTTTTATATGCATATATAATGTCTAGCTATATTTTCATTTTAAAAAATGTTAATGAAACATTAAAAATTATTTATTAGTGAAATCTCTCTCTCTCTCTCTCTCTCTATATATATGTATAGAACATAACTAACCAGACCTAACTCTTTGATAATTATTTTTATCTTGTTGTTTATAGTCCTCTCTGTGTGAACATTGGAAATATTTGTTACTTTACAGGGAAGAGTCAGAGCTTATTGAAGAAGTTGTTGAAGAAGTACTTAAAAAATTGAGAAAATCAAGTCATAGATTCTCAAGTCCAACAAAGAATTTTGTTGGAATGAATTTACATTTGGAGGAAATGAATTCTTGTTTGGACATAGGGAAATTGGATGATGTTCGCTTTGTGGGAATTTGTGGTATGGGCGGCATAGGTAAAACAACAATTGCTAGAGCTGTCTATGCAGACTTATCTAGTGAATTTGAAGGTAGTTGTTTTCTTGCAAATGTTAGAGAAGTTGAGGAGAAACAGGGTTTAGTTCCTTTGCAAGAACAACTTCTTTCTGAAATCCTTATGGAAAGAAACATAACAATTTGGGATGCTCATAATGGAATCAATGAGATAAAAAATAAGTTTCGTCATAAAAAAGTTCTAATTGTTCTTGACGATGTAAATCGATTAGACCAGTTAAAATCATTAGCTGGAATGGTTGATTGGTTTGGAAATGGAAGTAGGATCATCATAACAACTAGAGATGAACATTTGTTGCAATGCCATGGAGTGGAAAATATATATAGAGTTCAAGGATTAAATCATGATGAAGCTCTTCGCCTCTTTTGTACGAAAGCTTTTAAAAATGATTATCCTGCAAATGACTATATGGAGCTATCCAATCACTTTGTGAATTATGCAAATGGCCTTCCATTAGCTCTTGATATTCTTGGTTCCTTTTTGTTTGATAGATCGATAAATGAGTGGAGAGGTGCATTGGATAGGCTAAAAGAAATTCCCAACAAAGAAATTTTGGATAAGCTTTATATAAGTTTTGATGGACTGCAGGACGTAGAGAAGAAAATATTCCTAGATATTGCATGCTTTTTCAAAGGAGAAGATAAAGATTATGTGGCCAAAGTATTGGAAAGTTGTGGTTTCTATCCAGAAATTGGAATGAGAGTTCTTCTTAATAAATCTCTCATTACCATTTCAAATGATAGAATATGGATGCATGATTTACTTCAAGAAATGGGTCGAGAAATTGTTCGACAATCATGCTGTGAAGAACCTGGAAAGCGAAGCAGATTGTGGCTTTATAAGGATGTTTATCATGTCCTATCAAAAAATACGGTAAATAACTTAATTTTACATTTAGTAATGCATTTCTGAATTACTTATTAGATTTTATTCTTAATTAGTCTTCACTATAATTGCCTTTTAATGTTCAGGGAACAGAGCAAATTGAAGGTATAGTCCTGGATTCATGTGAAAAGGAAGATGAACGTTTGAGTGCTAAAGCTTTCACAAAAATGAAAAAGCTCAGATTGCTCAAACTAAAAAATTTACACTTTTCAGAGGGTCTTGAGTACCTTTCAAACAAGTTAAGATATCTTGATTGGGATAGTTATCCTTTCAAATCTCTTCCATCAGCTTTCCAGCCAGACAAACTTGTTGAGCTTCACATGCGATGTAGCAACATCGAACAATTATGGAAAGGAATAAAAGTATGTTTACTATTTCAAATTCATTACTTTGAAGTTTGAATTCATAATTAATTATGGTTATTAGTTGATGCTAACTTACATATTTCTTTACAGCCTTTAAAGATGTTGAAGGTGATTGATCTTAGTTACTCTGTTAACTTAATCAAGATTACGGACTTTAAAGAGGTGCCAAATCTTGAAAAACTGAATCTTGAAGGTTGCATAAGATTGTTTGAAATACATGAATCAATTGGAGTTCTTAAAAGGCTTGTTGTATTGAATATGAAGGACTGCAAAGGTCTTGTCAGGCTTCCAAATAGCATATGTGATTTGAAGACGCTTAAGGTTCTTATTTTGCAAGGCTGCTCAAAACTTGACAAATTGCCTGAAAGGTTGACAGATATGGCATCTTTGGAGAAGCTTAATATCGGTGGAATTGCCACAAGAAAACTTCCAACGGCTAAAGTATGGGATATTGTTATTCCTTCATGGTTATTGCCAAGGAAGAATCCAAATTTGATGCCTTTTTTGCCTTCTTTGTCAGTTTTAAGCTCTTTGAGGACATTAGACTTGAGTTACTGCAATCTGATAGAAGGGGCACTTCCCAATGATTTGAGCTGTTTCCCATTATTGCAGACATTAAATCTAAGTGGAAATGATTTTCTTAGCATTCCTATGAGCATTAAGTGCCTTTCAAAACTTGAAGATGTTCGGTTTGCTGATTGCAAGAAACTTCAGTCATTGCCAAATCTTCCATCAAGTATTTTGTATCTTAACACAGCTGGTTGCTCTTCCTTGGGAACTTTGCTGCCTAAAACTGTCACTAGGCATTATAAATTGGAAAACCTTTGCTTGCCTAATTGCGATAGGCTTCAGTCATTGCCAGGTCTTTCATCAACTATTGTTCATCTAAGTGTAGAAGGTTTAACTGCACAAGAAACTATCTCAAATCCATTTGAAAAAGATGATTCGAAACATTCATTGTTAACTTTCGTAAATCGAATCCAGTTGGTTGAGATTCAAAGCAAAACTTGTTCAGCTTTTGCAAGGCTGACAAGTTACCTGCATTTCCTGCTGAAGCATAGTTCTCAGGTTAGTTAATTTCTATCCTTGCATACATCAAACATTAACATAAGTCATGACTAATTAATAATAAGTGTTTTATTTCGAACATTTTCAGGGATTATTTAATCCAAGCTCTCATGTATCAATGCGTTTAGCTGGAAATGAAGTTCCAGAGTGGTTCAATTATCGGCGCATGGGTTCTTCATTACAAGTGCAGTTGCCGCCACATTGGTTTAATAACAAGTTTATGGGATTTGCTATTTGTGTAGTTTTTGAAGTGAATGAGCTTTCATCATCAGAAACTGCTAATGTTTTCTGTGATTTGCATGCTTCAATTATGCAAGATCAACATATGTTTCTGGCTCGCCCAAGTACAGAAATCTCAGGGGATACTGCAGGCATTATGTCAGAACAAATTTGGTTCAACTTTATACCAGGCAGTTCTTTAAATTGTGGAGATTGGTGGGAAGCTTGTGGAAAACTTAAGGTGTCATTTTATGGAAATGGGTTGAAGGTGAAGTATTGCGGATTTCGTATAATAAATGAGCATGATGTTGGTGAATTAATTCTATGCAACAACAGAGGTTTTGAGAATTTGAATATTTCTTATTATAATAATAATTCTGTTAAAAGCAAGAGAAGCCATGATGATTGCTGCGGTGAACCCAATAATGAAAATGACAACTTTGTTAAGAGAGTGAAAATGCCTTGAAGTTAATTAGATGTTGAAATTCCATTTTGATCCTTGTAATTCTTGTTTTATCATTAAAGAAATTCAATTGGATACTTTGTTCACTTGTTTTATCATTAATGAATACAATCTCTTCAGTGCTTCTTCTCCTTTTTTCTTTATCTCTTTCATCTCCGGAGAAGTAGATCAATGATGATGATTATATTACGTGGAACTTACAACTCACAAGTCTCAAATCAAATCGAGCAAAGGGAAGACCTAATGATTCTTAAACTTTATAAGTTCTTTCAATGAGATTTTATTTATCATTACTTTCATTGTTGATTAATGATAAATTTGGATTTGAATCTGTCTAGTAATGTTCTTCCACTTTATTATATACAAGGTAAAGATAAATTATAAGGAAGTTTCTGAGTCGACCAGAAAATCAAACAATTTATATGAAACAAAGACCAAAACAATTTACAAAGGCGGTTGTAAAATATATGAACTGAGCAGGAAAATATTTGATTTTTCTATTCAATGCTATTATTACAAGTTAATCTTAGATTAATTTTGTTAAATTCAATTTAATTTTTTTCTTTGTTTAGAGAAATTGAAGATTTGGTAATTTGGGTTTGGATTGGAGGAAGAGTTTTTGGTTAGGTGAGGAAAGGCGCGATAAGTGACACGTGCAAGTGAATGTCTAGTATTTTAAGAAAGGGTTAATGCATATTTTCCCTTAACTTGTCATTATTAATCATTTTATTCCGACGTTTTATTTTAACCACAGTAACCTATGATGCATGAAAATTTTTAGGAGGTCGCGTTTTCGCGTTTCGAAAATATTTTCTGATTGGAAACTCAAGGAAACTTGTCCGAAACGTTTTGGGCACGTTTCCGTAATTTGAAAAACGTTTCGGGCACGTTTTCGTAAATTTTCAAAACGTTTCGGACACGTTTCTGTAATTTAAAAAAAGTTAGAAACTCGTTTCCATAAACAGAAATCCGTTTTCAAGTGGAAAAAAAAAAAAAGTCAACTTGCTCATATCAACTCTTAAATAAAAATATCTACACCCGACTTCATTTTTCCTTATATATATAATAATAATAATAATAATATATATATATATATATATACTTAAAATTATTAAATATATATTTATAAATTATTTTTTTTTGTATATACATAAATTAATATTTATAAATATACCCTCATATTTTTTTATATTTGCGCGTTTTCCCGACGTTTCGTTTTCTATATTTTTTTAAAAATACCATTTTCGCGTGTCTGTTTTCCCGTTTCCGTGCAACATAGCATTGGACAGGTTGAGTTAAGACCTCAGACTTGGGAAAAACTTTGGGTTTCGAAACTCGAGTCCATATCCTCCATCGACCAACTCAGTGCAATAAATTTGTTTTTACTTCTATTTTTATTTTTCACTCGGTAACCAATTATATAAAAGTATCCTCAAGATCAGCATTTGACAGGGTCCTATAAAACATGGAAAATATATCAATCTGTCATATGCTGGCAAATCTTGCATAAATATTCAGTAATCACCAAAATTCTCAATTTAGTTAAATTATACCAATTAGCTGTACAACCTTGACAACCTAAGGATTACTAAAATTCCTTCTGATTTCTGAAAAATATATTGAAGCGTAAAAACAAAAATTGAATGGAAAATACATATCACAAAACTAAACTAGCCACATCTAAATTTACAAACTTTTCTAAGTTTAACCAATGATATAGGGAGGGCCAAAAAAATACTTTGTACAGTGCTATTTGTCCAATCTAATTCTTTTTAGATGTCTTTGGTCGTGACCTCACACTGGCTCTCCGTGCAACATCCCATGCCTTCTGGGGGGCATATACACCTAGCTGTGAAGCAAAAAATGACTCGTACCCAGGTGAATCAAAAGCGAAGCCAGTGTGTTTAGATATCTCTCGAGGAAGTTGAGCTATGGCATAGCTCCTTTCCTCCTGTGGTGTGAGTCGATTCTCTATCTCCAGCAACCCTGCCCTAGTGTTGTCGTCAGGTTCATACCTGTGAATTTCCTGAACAATCTGATAATCATAAGGGAAGAACCATCTTTGAACCCTGTGTCCACAAATACAATTAATCGATGTTAACAAAAATTACAGGAAAGAAAACCAAAACCACCCAAGTAATTCAAGCATATCATCTACTAGCAAATAGTTTATTTGGAAAAAAGCTAATGCCATGGTATGTATATTGATTGAGATTAGTCCTCACTCATCTTTTATGCTTAAAATCAGACACCCAGTAAGTTTGTTTGTATTTAGGGATATGGCATGGGTTGCTGGCAAAACAAGTCATGCTACAAAGTGCTTCAAGATAGCTTTTCTAAACTTTACCCTTGGTAAATGAAGTCTCCAAGAAGTGCAACAATGGGAACCAGAAGAAGTGCAAGGTAGAAATAGAATGTACTCATTAACACGTATATGACGAAAAACACGTTCTCCTGCAGTGAATTAAAGAACAAGCAAATTAGCAGGAAGATGACTGAGAACTGGTCCCTCCAAAAATAAAAAAGCTATAGATATCGATAGAGATTAAAGGGACTTACGCGAAAAATTGAATATACAAAAATGAAAATAAACCATGCTAAGATGCTTCCTCCAACACTGATGTAATGCCACCTTGTAATTGAATTACAGATCATCAAAAGACGCAAGTTAACTGTAATAACAACACAAGTGAAGGCCATTGTGCTGACATCCCAGAGTCCAAACATCCTGCCTGATGAATTTTTACCACCAGCGCTTGAAATGGTTACAAAGTGATAGAAGATTATAGACTGGTACACAGAAAAGCATGCCCATGTCCCCACAACTCTCCACTTGAAAAAGACATTTCGTATTCCTTCTTTGTACAGTTCAGGATACTTCTTTGAAAGGGATGCACTGACATCCTGGTAAAAAAAAGTATCATAATCTGTTAATAAACAAAATAAAATGTGCAAACAGCAAATTGGACATTACATCAAAGAAAGCAATAATCCAAATTAATCGGGTATGTCAAAAAATGCAATAAATCCAAACTAATTGGGCATGCTTCCATAGCTGTTGCAAGAAATTCTGGTCAAATAAATTTGGAAGGGATAAAGCACCTTGTCAAAAAGCCCAACAATGATCACTGGCAGTGCTGTAAATATGACATTATACAGTGACTGGAACCAATCATCATAGAATCTTTGACCCGAATAGCCAGTATGAAATGTGAACCAAAATTGAGTCAGAGTAAACGTAAGATTCTTGTAAAAGAAATACGTGATGACCTGCAATAAAGAACTGTCATGAATGCTATCACCAAAATAAATACCCACAAAATATTCAAAATTACAAAAAATTCAAACCTTGCATATTCTAAGATATGACCACCGCCCATGCACAAGAAGCAAATCAGCAAGATAGCGAAATTGGGCAATTGCAAAATCACTTGCCATGACTGCTTGCATCCCTTCTAACCCACTTATCCCAACACCAATATGAGCAGCTTGAATCATGCTAACATCATTGGCACCATCCCCAATGCTAAGCGTTATTTTACATGCACCTTTCTTGACCAGACTAGTCACCTACAAAATAAATTTAATACAGTCAAAAGCATTACAATCTGCAATACTTTTTTGATTTTCATGGATGCTTTTCCCAATCTAGCTCTTCGTGAATCTTATTATTGGAGCAAAAAAAGATAGGGATGGCAACAAGTCTGCAACTGGAGAATTGAGAAGTTAAAAATATTGAAATTGGGATTCAAACTTGGTCTAATGCATGTTCTGCTCACATCCATCATTGTTTGCTGTCAAGAGCATAGGCATTCCAAGATACTATCTTTTACTTATAGTACAATAAAATAATAGGACCTCCGTTAACAGCATTTTATAAGTAAAACATATTGAAACTAGGATTAAACCTTGGTGCAATCAATGTATGTGCCGCTCACATCCATAATTCATTGTTGTTTGCTGTCAGAGCATAGGCATTTCAAGAAACTATCTTTTCTTATAGTACAAGAAGATAATAGAGCTTGCACTCATACCACAACATATAAAGTCTGGGAAATATAGAAGAGACCAAAGTTAAGCACAGTGAAGTGTTTTTTACCATCTCAATAAGCTTAGCGAGCCATGTGCTATAGTCTTTCCTTTTTAAAAAAAAAAATGAATGAATAATTCATTAAGGGCCACAGAGTTCAACCCATGAACAAAAAACCAAGAACACCAAAGACAACAATAGAGATTCTGAAAAATCTGACACAAAATGAACAACAACAAAGTATCACCTTGTACCAAAAATTGTGGTATTATCCATCTGTCTAGAAAAATGATCACCTCAACTCAGCCTAACCTCATAGTTGGGGTTGATCCTTCTACTCAGTTTAGGTCTCTTTACAAGAATAACAATTTTATTTTTACGTATTAGAGTTCTTTTATTTCTTAACTTTCCCCTTCAAACTAACCAAAAAATATAGAAAGACAAACAAGACTTCTCCTTTTATCTCTGTAAACATGATCGAAGAATTTGTCCTCCTATAGAAATTCAAAAAGTTCATACACTATCTTCTTCTTTCCATGCTTATGCTATGCTCAAGAGCTAAATAAATAAACCTTCCGTACATAAAATTACCTGGGCTTTCTGTAAAGGAGAAACCCGACAACAAACGACTGAACTACAATTCAAGCTCAAATTCAGGAGCATCACTCGTAAAGTTGGATCCAAGGCATACATCAAACACTTTCCATCTATAACAAGTGCTAATTTTGGTCCAGATACACTGTTCAAATAGTGTTGTGCTTCCTCTAGGCACTTCTTTAGTTCTCTTTTGACTTCTTCCTTGATAAAGCGTGCAATTTCAACTTGGTCACCCTGGCAAGAGAATTATAATTATTGATAAACAGTTAAAAAATCCAATGCAGATTCATGAAATGCATCTAACAATAAGCAGGCCACGAATGCCATTTACCCGGTTTTCTACTTCTCTGATTGCATCAGTTTCTGAACTGATAATAAATTGTTTCATCTCATTGTTAATTAAGTTGCAAGCTGCAGAAAATAAGGGAGAGAGAAAAGATTCCAGAAGATGAAGATATAAATGAGAAAAATAATACATAACATAAATAGAGGAAATTACCAGGTCAATTAAATGATGACTCACCATACGCTATATTTATTGCTGTTTCCATCTTGTCTCCTGTTAGCACCCAAATCTTGATTCCAGCTCTTGAAAGAGTCTCAATACAACCTGGTACACCTTCTTGAAGCTTGTCTTCTATAGCAGTACATCCAATCAAAATAAGTTCCTTTTCTATAAGTTCTGCCACCTGCACAAGTTTCAGATTTTTATTAAGAATGTGACTTAAATTGATTGATCCTAATAAAAGCTAAAGCAAATTTAAATATTCAATAACTATGGAAAATGAACTGTGTGAAAAAGTGACCTGTTCAGAATGCTAGAAATCAGCAAGTCTTTTACAACAGTTTGTGATGACTAATCTAGGCACTTCCATTTCTAATACTGTTATTAACATCTAAGAATAACTACTTTCAAATATCTTACAAGGATATCATTATAAATATAACCAACTGCTCTGATGCCTAACACCCTAAAGTACCACTCGGTTAAATAGATCAAAACAAAAAACATAAAATCAGCATTAGGAAACAATAAGCTGATTATGGATGAAACTAATTCACAAAATTATGTAACAGAACTTGAAACCATTCACATGTAACAAGTTTCTGCAGAAGCAATAGCTATATAATAAATGTCTAACTCAAATCCTTTAATGAATATTCTTTAACATTTTCCCAAATCCATGCAATTTCTCAGAGATAAAATAGATAAAGACAAATAGTCAACATCTCTTGACAAAACATGAAAAGACCAATAATTCACAAAAACCTACATATCAAGATATACCTCATCTAACTTCTTTTCCCGATCTCTAAGAGAAGATTTAGCTTGGATAAACTTCTCATTCCAGCTTTCATACATTTCAGGACTCAAATCTCTGTAGGCCAGGCAGAGGGTTCGTAATCCAGCAGATCCAAATTGTTCCAAATGTGCCCGGCTTACTTTCTTCAGATCATCATTTCCATCAGCCAATCTCTCATTAATTACAGTATCAGCACCCTGGAAAAACAAGTTACAGGCCAGGTATCACTCCCACAGCACTATCAACCACAAAAAAAAGCCTCAAAAAAAAAATAGTACCTTGCAATATAACACAAGTCTGCCATCAGGATATCGACAAACAACAGACTGGCGTTTCCGTGTGCTATAGGAACAGTCAATATTACAAATGATGTTAGTGCTATCAACCATGAAACCATTGATGAAACATTGGAGTAACAAGGATGACTGCTCACCTATTGAACTCAAGAACATTCAAAATTTCGTAAGGCACATCCTGAACTTTACCCATCTTCTCCACATGAGATTCACGAACATATATCATTGTAGGAGTACGCCTGAGAAAAAACTTAGTACACTTAACAGGTGTGCAGCAGAGATTTTCATACAACAATTATCAGATCAACCACATTTTGTGATTTACATTGAATTATTTTTCCAGAAGCAAGAAATAGCAAGGCCTATAACATTATTGCAGTTGCAACTTACAAACCTGTAAAAGAAAAAACCAAAGTTCTTTGCAGCAATAACCAAGGCAGCCTCATCTGGTGATGCAGCCTGATACGTGATCTTCTCTGGGGATTCCTCACCTTCAGGAAGTACTGTATGGCAAATAGCGAGGCATCTGAAAAATTCCTACACAAAGGATAACATATAACTTGAAATACAATACTTGATGGATCAGTCTTATACACAAGGTTTCAAACAACAGATAATACAGTTTGGAAAAGTTCTGTGTTTCTAATAATTACTCCCTCTATTCCATTTTAATTGTCGTTTTTTGAAGAATTTTTTTTTCCAAAATATTTGTTGTTTTAGAAAACTAACAAGACTTCAATTTTTTTTTTCCAATTTTATCTCTATCCTTGTTACTCCATTACTCTATAATTAATGCATATATTAATTATTTTGCAGTAATCTAAAAGGGTAATTTAGTCCTTTTGTTCCTAAAACTTAGCATAATTAAATGTTTCTTAATTCTTGAGAAACAACAAAAAACAACAATTAAAATGGAATGGAGGGAGTACTGAAAAAAGAATTTCTAAATGCTTCAACTTTTTGCAACAATCCAACATAATAAATCCCAAAATAAAATCTAAAAATATACTTAATAAGATGTCAATAGCAATTCAATTATTTATTCTTTGGGAAACCCATCATGTCAAAGAAACAATGAGAGTTACATGAATGCAAAAAAGGGAAACCTTGCTAATAGTTTACGGTAGATTAAGCACCCAAAGCCACATCCAGTAAAAGAAAATAGAATCGTTTTCGGACCCGGCCCGGCCTTTGAACTGGTGAAAGCAGAGGGTCACAGGTCAGAGGTTGAACCGAAATTTTAAATAATATCATATATTTATTATTTATATGTTAAAAATAAATATAATATACATATAATTAAAATTATGTCATGGACTTGAGATCATCAGCTGTTATGGATGATGGGCTAGCTTCCAAGCCCAAGATGAATTTGGAGAACCAAGGGAGAACCGAGGGGAAAACCAAGCAGTAGAATTGGCCCAGGAGTTTAATGAAGATGGGGACCAGCAGCTTATGTCAGCAGAATGAATGAGATCAGCAGCATAACCAATTCTCAATTTCAGCAATGCAAAGTTCTTATTTGTATTTTTGTCATTTAGTTTCTATAGCTGTAGTTTGTTTTTATTGTCATAGCTGGATTTGTCTTTTTGTATTGTAACAGAATGAGGAATATTTGCAAAGTGTCCTTTATTATGCAGATTGTAAGGATACAGAAATCATCAGTGAATTAATCAAAAAATTTTCTCTCTCTCTCTATTTCTTCTGTTTCTCCCTTCTTATCTCTATTATTCTTATCCTATTTTATCTGTATTGGTATAAACTTCTTCTAGCTTAATTCTAAAAGCTATAATTCTTAAGTTTTGGTTCAATATTCTACTGTTCATGAATCTGGAACATGACAGTTTGGTATCATAGCTGAATGAACCTGAGGAAACATTAGCTCAATTCATTATGGCCAAGAAAAACAAAGCTGCTGTGAATGAAACCAGTCAAATGCAAAGCATGGACGAAAGATTGATTCAACCACATAAGAGTTCATGAAAGAAATGCATGAGAACTTGGAGTTGCAGAACAAGAAGTTCCAGGACCAACAAGTTGTTGTTCAGAACATTCAGTCTGGACAAGAAACCTTGCAGACTCAAATGACCCAGCTGATGGAAATGGTGAAAGCTCTGAATCCCAACCAGCCACACACAACTCCCACTACGGCTACCATTGCTCAACCTGCTGGAACTTCAACTGGATTAACCCCAAATGCTGGCATCAGATCAGAATCACAGAGCACTCTCCAAGGCAAATTCAACTAGGAGGAAACAGATTTACAGGTGAGGGTATTCTTCCTAATCCTAATATTGGGATTCCTAGAACCACTAATTTTGGGGAGTCTGGACACTCATTTTCTAATTTAGGAGCTGTGAACAGAATGTCAAAACTAGAGTTATTCACTTTTGATGGTAATAACCCTAGAACTTGGATTATAAAATGTCAGAGATACTTTCAGCTGTATGGTATTGCTGAAGATCAAAAGATTGATATTGCTTCTCTTTATCTTGGAGAGAAAGCTGATGTGTGGTTCCAGGGATGGCAAATGCAGAATCTGAATAGAACCTGGGATATGTTTGCTGAAGACCTATGTAAAAGGTTTGGGGAGTTGAGTGTTGAGGATGTAGTGGAGGAGTTCAACAAAATGAAACATAAAGGGACTGTTACTGAGTACCAAGAGAAATTTGAGGAGCTTAAGTCCTTAATGCTTAAGCACCATCCTTGGTTAGATGAGACCTACTTTTTTCAAGTTTTGTTAGTGGATTAAGCAAGGAACTAAGGCCTGTGGTCAAAATTTTTAAACCCAATACCCTCCTTCAGGCCTGTGATCAGGCTAAATTGCAGGAACAATCCATTGCTGCCTTGTTCAAGAAGCAGAGAGCTCCAACAAGAACAACCCCACCTACTCAAAAACAAGCTTGGTCACCTAGCCCTTATTACTCCAAAATACCACCCAAAACAGAAAGCAAGCCAGAAACCTCTACCAAAAAACCTGAAACCACTGTCCAAACCACAAAAACAGTAAAACCAAATACCCATAACATTACCTACAAGAAACCCTGGTCTATGCTACAAATGTGGTGACAAGTATTATGTCGGCCATGTTTGTAAAAATAGACAACTCAATGCTTTAACTGCTATAGAAGAGGAGTTGGAGGCTGAAGAAGCTACTGATGCAATAGTTGAAGGGGAGCAAGAAGAAGATATAGGCATTTCTATGCATGTGATTGAAGGAATTGAAACTGGAAACACCTTCAAAATTAAAGGGGAAGTAATGGGAAAATGGTAATCATATTGGTTGACAGTGGTAGTACTCAGTTTTGTGGATGAAAAAATGGTCAAGGCATCTGGGAGAGTATTGACCAAGGCTAAAACACTACTGGTGACTGTTGCAAATGGACAGTCCACGGTGAGTAGGCATGTTTGCAAGGGATTTACATGGAGAATGCAGGGTCATGATTTCATTTATGATTTCAGAGTTCTCAAATTAGGGGGGCATGACATGGTTATTGGAGAGGATTGGATGAAGGTTTATAGCCCTATTTTGTTTGACTTTCAACAAATGAAACTCTCTTTTACTAGGGAGGGCAAATTTATAGAGCTGACTGGAATTAAAGAGACTGGAGGGCTGAGATTCAAGTCAGCAAAAGGATTGCAGAGTCTTCTGAAAAAAGGTTGGCAGCAAGCTACATCTCAATTCTTTGCAATTACTTATGTGCCACCAGATGAACAACTAGAATATACCATGAACTCACCTAGCCAAACAATCCCAAACACCATACCTGAGCCAATCAACTTCCTGCTACAACACTACATTATTGTTTTTGATGAACCTAAGTCATTACCACCTCACAGAAACCAAGACCATGCTATCCCACTCAAAGAAGGCTCTCAACCTGTGAACCTCCGACCCTATAGATATCCTTACTACCAAAAAGCTGAGATTGAGAAACAAGTAGCTGAAATGCTAGCCAACTCACTTATACAGCCTAGCAGCAGTCCTTTTGCATCACCAGTTTTATTGGTGAAAAAGAAAGATGGCACTTGGAGGTTTTGTGTTGACTATAGACAATTAAACTCTATTACTGTTAAAAACAAATTCCCCATTCCCATCATTGAAGACTTACTGGATGAATTACATGGAGCAGCCTACTTCTCAAAACTTGATTTGAGAGCTGGTTATCACCAAATCAGGATGCTTCCTTTTGATTCATACAAAACAGCTTTCAGAACTCACCAGGGTCATTATGAGTTCTTAGTTATGCCCTTTGGCTTAACTAATGCTCCTGCAACATTTCAGTCTCTCATGAACAAGGTGTTTGAACCTTACTTGAGAAGGTTCATCTTGGTCTTTTTTGATGACATACTGGTATACAGCAAGACAATGGATGATCATGTCCATTTTTGAAATAGCATTGCAGATATTGCAAACAAACCAGTTATTTGCTAAAATGTCTAAATGCTCTTTTGCTCAGGAGAGGGTGGAGAACCTAGGACATGTGATCACTGTTGCAGGAGTGAGTACTGATGGATCTAAGATTGAAGCAATGAATTCTTGGCCTAGACCTACTAATCTCAAGAGTTTAAGAGGATTCTTAGGTCTGACTGGGTATTACAGAAGGTTTGTGAAGGGCTATGGTATCATTAGTAAACCATTGACCAACTTGTTAAAAAAGGATGCTTTTATTTGGAATTCAGAGGCTGAAACAGCTTTCCAGAAATTGAAGGAAGCTATGTGCACTCCTCCAGTTTTGGCCCTCCCAGACTTTGAGCAACCTTTCATCCTAGAGACTAATGCTTGCAACAAGGGAATTGGTGCTGTTTTGATGCAAGGGCACAGACCAATTGCCTATATCAGCAAAGCTCTGAGTCTTAAGAACCAAGACCTTTCAATATATGAGAAAGAGTTCTTGGCTATCTTGTTTGCTGTAACTAAGTGGAGACACTATTTAGAGAATACACACTTCATAATCAAGACTGATCATGAGAGCATTAAGCATCTGCTGCAACAGAAAATAACCACCTATGTACAGAAGAAAGGACTTGCTAAGTTGCTTGGGCTGGACTATA
>CATKHJ010241755.1:0-13890 GCA_949750685.1 Vernicia montana
GGGTTATGATTCCATTTGGGTGATTGTGGATAGATTGACTAAGTCAGCCCATTTTCTAGAAGTGAAGACCACCTACACTGCAACTCAGTACGCTCAATTGTATTTAGACAAGATAGTGAGCTTACATGGAGTGCCAATATCCATCATCTCGGATAGAGGTACTCAATTCACATCTAGATTTTGGCAAAAGCTACAAGTAGCATTGGGCACACAGTTGAATTTCAGCACTGCTTTTCATCCACAGATGGATGGACAATCTGAGCGAACCATACAGACATTGGAAGACATGTTACGTATGTGTGTGCTTGACTTTGGAGGGAATTGGGATAAGTACTTGCCATTGATAGAGTTCGCTTACAACAACAGCTATCATTCCACCATTGGCATGGCACCGTATGAAGCATTATATGGTCAAAAATGTAGATGACCGGTATGTTGGATGGAAGTCGGTGATAAGCATGTGGAAGGGACGGATTTGATTAAGGAAACTTCAGAGAAAGTGCCAATCATTAGAGAAAGATTGAAAATGGCCTTTAGTAGACAAAAGAGCTATGCAGATCCGAAGCGAAAAGATGTCAACTTTTCTATAGGGGATCGTGTCTTCTTAAAGATCTCTCCTATGAAAGGTGTGATGAGATTTGCAAAGAGAGGTAAACTTTCTCCAAGGTACATCGAGCCATTCGAGATTTTGGATAGAATTGGCAATGTATCTTATAGGCTAGCTCTTCCTCCGAGCTTAGCCCATGTACATTCGGTGTTTCATGTATCGATGTTGAGAAAATATGTATCGAATCCTTCTCATGTTCTTCAACCTCAAGCAGTAGAAGTGGAAAAGGACCTGTCATATGAAGAAGTTCCAATCTCAATTGTCGACCAACAAGTGAAGAACTTCGAAACAAGGAAATAACATTGGTAAAAGTACATTGGAAGAATCACGATTATGAGGAATGTACTTGGGAAGATGAACAAGATATGATACGCAAGTATCCACATTTGTTCTTTGTATAACTTGTATTTGTGCTATGTATATGCTATGTAATGTAAATTCGAGGATGAATTTTCTATAAAGAGAGGAGAATGCAATACCCCGAACATTCATGTATTAATTTCTAATTGATGATATGAATGAGTTACTAGTGTATGTCATGTACATTGATGAGTTAGTTGAATTGGAATTGAGTATTGAACTTAGAAATTGGAAATGCATGAAAAAGAGCAGCAGAGCCTAATTCGCGGGTGTAATGAGGAAGTCGCGACCGCGACCATGGGCACTACAGGCACCGCAAACCCTTCTACCTAATTGTGGCATTTTGGCTTCAAGAGAATTACGAGCGTGATAAAGGGATAGCGACTGCTATTTGCTCATAGCGACTGCGACATAGGGCTCGATGATGACCGCAAGCTCTTCTGTCTGATTTGGGTAGAAGAATGAATAGTCACGTGAACAGTGTTAGGTAGCGACCGCGACAACCATATTGCGACCGCAATATGGGAATCGCGACCGCTACATGCATGTAGCGACCGTGATTCATGTCGGGGATAGAAATGGGATTCAGCCCTAAAAAAGGAATTAAAAGCCCCAATTTCATTTCTACCCGATTTTCAGAGTTCCTAAACTCATATTCTCTTAAATATCTCTCCATCTAACTTCATTAATGATCAAGGAAGACCATTTATTGCATCATTAAGAGGATCTAGGGTTGTTGGATCTACTTCTTCTTCCCATTGTTCAAGCATTTGATTGAAGGTAAGTTAAGGTTTCTTCATTTCCTTCAATTTCTTTCAATAGATGAGAGTTTATAGTAAGATTGGGATGGATAAGCATTATTAACACTGTTAATTAAGCTAAGTTCATGGATTATACGATTTATTGCGATTTTCTATATTGGGTTTCTATAGATTCTCATAAAGATAGAAGAAATAATGATAATGGAGGTTGTGACCACCACATTTTCTTGCTCTAGAGATTGATTTCAAACTATTTTGGGATTGCATTGATTGAGGTGAGTGATTATTATACTACTATGGTTGTGTTTGATCCCTAAGGGATAAATGCCTAATTCTTTTATGAGCACCAAATTGATTATTGATAATTGCTATTTGACTATCCTTTGAGATATTCCATTTATTGTATACATGAACCCAATTGTTAAATTCTTCTTGTTATTGATTACCTTTGTGTATCTTTATATGATTATTGAACCCGAAAGCAGAAATCCCTAATCTTGATGTGGGGTAAAACATCAGGCGTTGTGCACAATGTACTCCAGTGGATAGAGGAAAGTATCCATGTCCTAGCTAGGGAGGGCTTGTCGCCCTAGCCATGAGATCTGATCAATCTTGTGCAGAGATGAGGGTATGCTCCGATAAGATGAGCCTCTACCTCGATATTGATATGATGAGTAAGTGCTATGCCTCAGTTCTCAGTAATGCCTTGAGCATAATACCATTATATGAACAACGTTAAGACATAGTTACTTGATTCTCGTACTGTACTGATATGATTCTGCTGAACATGATATGTTATTGTTATTGACTTAATCGATTGATATTATTGAAATGATTGTGTATTGAATTTGAACCATATGATTATTGATATTGAACCTATTACTTATTGATATTGAATCTAATCATTGGTTATTATTGAACCGATTGGTTATTGCTATTGAAATGTGAACCATGAATTGCTATTATAAACCGACCTTGAATCACCAAGCTTCACAAGTTATGGTAGTATAATCCTTACTCACTGCCTTATCTCATTATCGATTCTATTTTTTTCAGGTGAGCTTTAGTTTATCGGTTAAGTTCCCGAGGCGTCCTTCTTCAATCCTCGAAAACTCACTTGATTAATGCAATATCTCAATTCTTAATATTTATTTTGTATAGATGATGATGATGTGAACATCTAGATGCTTCATGGTAAATGTATTGAATGGTATATATATTGACTGTTATTGTTTGGGTTCGTAAGACATTAAGTTTATTGTAAGACAATATTATATTTGATTTATGAATGTTATCGATGAGAATGGATTAGCATGGTTGTCTGGTTTTGATCTTAGGAGATTGCATGATATAGTTATAGACGATGGATCAATGAGGTTCTTACAGGTTTTCGGTGGCCTTAAGCCTACCCATGCCTTAGGATCATCGCGGCTCGAAAGTCGGGCTGTGACAGCTTCAATCCATTTTGAGAAGTAGTCCATAGCCATCAGAATGTATTCATGACCACTGGAGGACTTCGGGGAGATTCTTTCGATGACATCTATGCCCCAGGTGGTGAAAGGCCATGGTGTCGCTATGGGATTCAGTGGCACAGGTGGCCGATGCTGTATCTTGGTGAAGATTTGACACTTATGACATTTCTGCACATACTTTGCACAGTCATCATTCATGGTCAGCCAGAAGTAACCCAAATTCATAATTTTTTGAGCCAAAGCAATGTCGTTCATGTGCGAGCCTCTTTCCCCGCCATGGACCCATTCCATGATCTGTTGGGCTTCTTCTTCAGTCACACATCTCAGATGGATGTTGTCTCAGGCTCTTTTGTATAGAACGTCCCATTGGGTATGAAGTTAGTAGCTAACTGCCTCAGGGTCCTCCGATATGTTTTAGAGGTCTCTTCTGGAAATTTATCATTTTAAATATAGTTGAGGATATCCCAAAACCAAGGTTTGATGTTGGCTAACTGAAGGTTCATACACATGGCGTAATACCCAGGCTGTCTCTTCAGTTCAATTGTAATAGGTCTGTGTATTTCATTGTCACCCACATCGATCATTGATGATAAAGTGGCCAGGGCATTGGCGAACTGGTTCTTTGCCCTTGGCAGGTAGTGAAAGGAAAGTTCCTAAAAACTTTCTGCTAAATCATTCAGGTGTTGATGGTAAGGAACCAAACGCTCTTCTCTTATCTTCCACTTACCAAGGGCTTGAGAAACAATCAGGTTTTAGTCGCTGTAGACTTCGAGGTGATCTATTCTCATGTTGATAGCCACCTCTAAGCCGGCTATGTAGGCGTCATATTCAGCCTCATTATTGGTCACTTTGAAGACTAGCTTGATTGCCATGGGTAGGTGATCTCCCTTTAGGGTGACAAGGACTATTTTGGCTCCATAGCCCTTGCTGTTAGACGCACCATCGAAGAATAGCTTCCATACTTCAGGATCTATGGTCAGAATATCCTCATCTGTGAATGTAGGCTCAAACGGTTCACCATCTAGAGGGGATGCAGCCAGCTGGTCAGCGATTATGCTTCCTTTTACTGCTTTTCTCGGGACATATTTTAGATCGAAGGCTGCAAGTACTGCCATCCATCGTGCCATTTTGCTGTCAATAACTGTCTTCTCTATAAGGAATTTTAAAGGGCTCTTGTCAGCTAGCACATGGGTTGTGTACGAGCATAGGTAATGCTGGAGTTTACGGCATACCCATACCAAAGCTAAACATAGTTGCCCAATCTTATTATAGTTAAGTTCATGAGCCAACATACATTTTCTTAGGTAATATATGGAATTTTCTTTGTGGGAGTCTGAGGCATTCTGAGCTAGCATTACGCCTATAGCTTTTGGAGTGACAAATAAATAAAGCAATAATGGTTGATCTGGTCTCGGAGGCTGCACCACGGGTGGATTCAGTAAATATTCCTTGATTCTGTCAAAGGCTTTTTGGCATTCCTTATTCCACTGCTTAAAGGCTCATTTTCTCAATAACTTGAAAATCGGACCGCAAACATCTGCCAATTGCGCAATGAAACTATAGGCGACCTAGGAAACCTCTGATCTCATTCTCAGTTTTAGGAGGTGGCATTTCTATGATTGCCTTTGACTTGGCCGAATCCACTTCTATACCCCGCTGGCTGATTAAATGTCCGAGGAAAACACCTAAGGAGGCACCGAAGACACATTTGGCTGGGTTCAGCTTAAGATTGTACTGTCTGTATCTCAAGAAAAATCTTTCCAAGGCTTCTAGATGTTCTTCAGGGGTCTCAGATTTTATTACCGTGTCATCTACATATATTTCGATATCTTTGTGCATCATGTCATAGAAGATAGTAGTTGCCATCCTCTGATATGTTGTCCCGGCGTTCTTTCGACCAAAAGGCATGACCCGATAATAGTAGGTGCCCCATTCTGTTATGAAAGATGTCTTTTTCTTGTCAGGAGGATATACTTGGACTTAATTGTATCCTTCATAGAGGTCGGTCAAGGAGACCACTGATGCATCTGCCATATGGTCTACTAACAAGTTAATATGAGGCAAAGGAAAGTCATCTTTCAGGCAAGCCTTCGGTCCACGAAGGGTAAGTGATTGGTTCGATGAACTGATTGTCCAACAGCTTGGTTACTTCTTCCTTGATCTTCAAAGACCATTATGCCTTCATTCTGCGTAACTTCTGCTTAACAGGCTTCACGTGTTCGTAGGTTGGGATCTTGTGAACTGCGATGCTTGGATCTACCCCTACCATATCCTTAGGTTCCCGTGCAAAACAATCCAAGAACTGACAAATCTTTTCAATCAATGCCTGTGTATCATGATATACAGATGCAATGTATGTGATTTTGGGTTTTTCCTCTGTGCCATAATTGATAGATTCTTTGCCTTTTTTCATTTTTTATTTATTTTTTGTTTTCTTTTTCAGATGTCTCATTTAATGACAAATCAGATGAAGTAGAGCATAGAGAGTCGAAAAAGTAAGCAGAAAAGTCAAACTTCTTATTTCTGATGAAGTTCCCATCATCATGGGTTACAATAAAGGATAGGCCCACAGGGTGGGTTACAAAAATGGACTCGACAGACTCAACTTTAAAATCAGATAGTACAGACTCAAAAGATACATACTCAGATTCAGAGGACTCAGTTACAGACTCAAAGGACTCGGATGGGGGCATGACAAGGCCAGCGCTGTAATACCTAGGGGTGTCAAAAAGGGTCATGACACGCTAACCCGATTCGCCAAACACGAAAAAATTTCATGTTAGGGTTGAGCTTTAGCAGGTCTGTGTCGGTAAACGGGTTGACCCATTTATGACACTGCTTAAACGAGTCGTGTAACGGGTTGACACGTTAACCCGTTACAACCCGTTTAATTTCATGTGTCATGTTGGATAGTGTCAATCCAATCCATTTATATCCTGTATATTTTTTAGTAATATTAAGGGTTAAAATAGTCATTTATATTGTATTAGAAGAGACAAACAAAATTAATAAAAAAAATAAAATGACAAAAAAATCAAAAATAAACAAAATTTTATTTAAATTTATTTGATGGTGCTTGCTTGAATATTTGAAAAAGATATGAAATATGAAATTTTTAATGAATTTATAATTTTAATCATAATTTGATTTATGGATAATAGTACAGTTAATTTATGTAATAAAGATATTACATTTTTCAAATTATAAATATTATACAGATTAAATGGGTTGTGTCGGATTCATGATCCATATATGACCCAATTAAATAAACGAGTTACACGTGTCGTATTCGTGTAATCCGTTTAATTTTCGTGTCTTGTTAGGGTGACATGATTAATAAATGGGTCGTGTTCGTGTTGACCCTAATCGTGTCACCTGAGTATATCAATCCGACACGAATACGATCCACCAACACATTTTGACACCCCTACTTGTAAGCTCACGTATTACAAGTAAGAAATATTGTTGTATTATTATTATTATTTTAGTAAATTTAGCAAAGAGCCAATGCCAACTACTCGTTTAAGTCATAAAATTTAAATTTAAATTTGAAATCTTTTAGTTTTATAGATGTTTTCAATATTATTAAATATGTAATTTAAAAATGATCAGTACGTTATTGTCTTATTAACTTAAGTGGAAAAACATCTCAAAATAAATAAGTGGAAAGAAATTAAAAAGAAATTGATATATAACCCAACTCAATAGGAGGCCTCTTACTGACAAGAAAAAAAAATATATGATGAGGTGTCTTGAACATTAGTTTAAAGAAATATTAGGAAAAAAATAATAGCGGTGAGATTTGGATTCTTCCATTAACTTTAAAGAAATATTATTTTATCATTATACTTTTAATGTTATTTGGAATTATTTTTTCAAAAGATAACTATTTTATACACAGTTAGAAAAACAATTTGTTAGTACTAATTATTTTTAAATTTTCAATATTAGAATATGTAAATTTTATTTTAAAAATAAATTTTGATGATTTATAATTAGTCCTTTTTAATATTATATTTTTTCAGTAGTAGCTTAGATGATTATGTCAAATAAATTATTCTAAGACAATAGTTATCTCATTATGAAATTTCAATTCAAATTATTTTTATACAAATAATTATTGCTATCTCAATTATATAAATTATCATAGTTATTATTATTATTATTATTATTATTATTTTTGCTAAAAGATATTTTTATACAAATTACAAAATTAATTACAATACATATTGAACAAAAAAATAAATATAAACAATTCTCGTTACTCGCAGGATTCAAACCACAGAATTTATAGACCTCAAGCCTAAACATCTTGGCTAGGCCATCATTGGCTTACTCTTACCTTTTCCTTTTTAACTACCTTGTAAAAGACGATTAGCAGGCAAAATTATAAGATCGAGATGAAGTTATAAACTTTTACATGTTAGAGTATTCTCAATATTTAAAATATAAAATTTTAATAGATTTTTTATTTTTAAAAAATAAAAAAGAGAGTTGATTTGATTATTCACGTCTAGAAAGTCAAATATCACTCTTTATTATAATTTTAATTAATGTAATACAAGTTTCCATGAATTTTATTATATATTATTTTAATATTATTTTTCTATTGGACAAATTTAAAAAAGAAAAAAATTAAAAAATTAAAAAAATTAATATTTATGGGATAAAGTAAAATAAAAAGTAAAATATAGAGAATCTATTGGATTTAAATAAAATTTTTTATTCTTTATCAATAAGATGCTTTCTATTAAATAAAATATATTCTTTGAAATAAAAAATACCATTGAAAATGTTCTTATTAAGATAAATTTACCTTTAAAATGAATAAAAGAAAATTATCTGCATGGAAATTATAAAAATCAAAAGAAAAATGTTATTATATTATGATAATCTAAAAATTAAATAAATAATATAATTAGAATTGTATACAAGCCAAGTCCATTATTAGAGTAATTGAAATTGGTTTTATTTAGATGTGATTCAAACTCAATCCGTTAAAGTTATAATTAGTTTCGAATCGAGTTCAAAAAATTATTTAAGTATGATTTATTATATTTTCCAGCAAATTCATCTTATTGACTTTTCAAATAAATAAATTAAATTTATTAATTTAAATATATATTTATCTAATAATAATATTTATATCTAATCATACATATTAAAAACTATCTCATATAAGTTTAAATTTTATTTTATATTTAATTAAGTTTTATTTCATAATAAATTTTATGAAATATTAAAAAAATAATTATTTTTTTAGAATGATTATTATATTAATTATTTTTACTATAGAAGTCCCGTTGGGGTTGAGTGGGACCCGAAGTCCATAATCCCATGCAGAGGACGGTTTCCACCCGGCATAGAATCCGGCTAAAATATAGTATTTCGGGACGGGACCATCGCCATATATACTCGCCACGTTTGCGTTGACCAAAATGACTAGATAGTATGGGCCCTACTTGTTTGTGCCAATCAGGGAACAGAAATCCACGTGGGGATGCCATTCCACGTTTGTTATGGTCGGCCCCACTTTCTTTCAAAGTTAAAGGTTCAGGTGGTGTTTGTCTCATTTAACTTTGGTGCTGTACCCACATCAACTACTGACACGTAGCTATGATAAACCACACCACAGTCATGATCAGGATGCTAAGTCTTGATATATATATATATATAACATGATTGATAATAACTTTTTATATAGTAAATGAAAAAAAAAATCAAATAATAAGATTTAACAAGTTATGATAACAAGCTATTAATTAGTAATTCAATAATTGAATACAAAGGATTAGGGATTCAAATCTTTAACAACATCATTTCTATTCAAGAATTATCAATATACATAATTATAATGAGTGACATATTAATAATTAACTAAATTTTTTTATTGTCTTAATATGTTTTATATTAATGCCAATAGTTAATTTTACATATTTTACACGCAACTCTTATTGTTCAAGGAGGATGGGCATTCCCAAGCTAGGCATGTTTTTATTTTCAACAATAATAAATGCTGCTTAGGATATATATATATATATATATATTAGGGAGAGAAAATTTAATATTGAAGAGATTTGAACCTCACATTAATTTTTAAATAGTCTCATTTTACTATTATGCTAAGAAACGCTAAGATTATGATACATCTTGTCTACATCTAAACTTGCATTAAAATTTTAATTTTGCATTTGAATAAAAATGAAAGAGGGAGAATTATGTAATCTTCTCTTTTTTTTTTTTTTACCAAAGGAATTATGTAATATTGTTAACAATCGAGTAAATTTCATTTTAATAATAGTAAACTAAAATTAAATAATTGTTTAATATATATATATATTCATCTATTTTTTCTACCATCTAAGAATATGAAAATTAGATAGAGAAATTCACCAAAAAAAAAAAAAGAGTAGATAGAGAAGAAAAATTGAAGAATGATTGAGGGTGATTGAAAAGTGTGATTAAAGCTTTGAGGGTGATAGAGAAAGTAAAAGCCATGCTTTTGGAGACCACTAAACCAACAATGACTTTGATAGCATCCAATTACAATTTCTAGTGATGCTGATATAACTTATAAAAAGATGATTGATGGACAATGAAACTTATAACAACAATAAACTAAAGGATGGTTGATAAGAATTCTAAAAAAATTTTAGCATTAATTTTATCAATAATATTTAAATTTAATATTTTTTTTTAAAATAATTTCATATTATATGTAAACTAATGCACCAATCGATAAAAAATTCAAATTAATGATAATATTATATAAAATTTTTCTTTAATCAATTGCTGACTCATATATACATACTTCAAAAGTAACGTTGCTTTTTTTATTTTTGTTTTTTATATATTAATGTTAATTTATAAACTATTCACACTTATTTTTTAATGGATTTGACTTATATACAATTAATGATAACCTATCATTATATATAATTGAAATATAATTTGAAATGTTTAGAATTACCGTGATTATTAATTTTATTTTTTTATATATTAAAAATTTATATAAAAAAAGTGAGAATTATTAGGATTCATCGTTAAATTTTGTTTTTATTTTTTTAAGATATTAGGATGCATTTACTATTAACTTATGCTCAATAACACATGATATTAATTCCATGAATTGATATATATGTATGTATGCGTGTGCAAATGCACGTGTGAAGGGTCGGATAGTGGGGCTATTACCTTGAAGTGATAGAATCCCTAAAATAAAGGGGCAATATTTCAATGATTAGCTAAACCTGGCTGAAAATAGAGCCACTCAACGCGCAAAAGCAGCAGCCGTTGGCCCAAATTCACGTGAACTGTCACGTTCGGTGGCCGGAAGGCGACGGCTCAACAACTAGAATGGTGGAGATCTCCTAGCCTCGACACGTCACATCATTGGACACTAACACGTGTGGCCCCTGAGAATGTTGACTTTGATTGGCCTTAATAAATCCCACCCACACGTGGGGAGAGATCTCCCCTTGTTTTCCTGTCTGGCCCTTGCTACAGGCCCAATCGACCCAATCCAGGGCCCAAAATCACATTATCCACAGTTGGGTAACTTGGGGTTGGGGAGGATTAGATAAATTACAAAGATTTTGTGAGTATAATTGGTTGTGTACTAATGTCTCTCATATTGCAACTAAAAATACTTTTATTAGCACATAATTTGTCTTTTAATCAATAATATTATTAGGAGACAGATTGGGGGCCGTATAATGTTGAAAAAATTTTCAAAATAAATAAATATATTTATATTTTATAAGGGCAGAAATTTATTAAGCACACCAATTATGATAATAACAACAATTAATTAACAAAATCACCCAATTTAGAAGATTTATTTTGTTGATAGAGACATAATCAAGATTAGGACAAATGATAAATAATTTATATGTATTATGATATCATAGTAAGTTCTAGCACAAGTTTGAATTTGGTCAAATTTTGAAATTAATTAATAATATAAAATTTTCATTTTCATTTGAATTATATATAATAATATATATTTTCAAATTTTGCTTAATTTTATAACTACATGACTTAGGTTGCATTTGTATTATTAGTGTTATCATTATATATCATGTTGAGAGGGTATTGAGAATTTTTTTGTCTAATGTCTGCCTAACATCTGGCAAGTGTTGAAATTAACAAATGCAAAGGTGGTAGTTAAACTAATTACATTAGTATATATATATATATATTAAATTAATTGATTAAATATAAATTTCAAAGGATGAGATGATAGAAGCTATATTTTTGCCTATTCAAAAAGAGACATAATGGATAAATATAATATATATTTATATATAGCCACCTGAACCATTGTTTCATAAAACTCTTAATTATTAATTAATAATTTAATTAATTTACTAATCATAGGGTTCAGTGAAAAAAAAAAAATCATAGGGTATATAGCTATATTCTTTCTTTGACTAATTGGGTATTGAGAAAAAGTTCAATATTGAACCTTACACTAATTATTTGTTTAATAATAATTAAAACATATTAATTCTTTAATGAGTGCAAGAAACATGCCTAAAGATTAAAAAAATAAGAGAAATGAAAAAATGAATGAAAAGTATCTCAATTCTCAACTTGGTGTATTAGACTTGCACTCAAGCAAGACTATTTAGTAGTGATATATAAGGGTTTTTTTTTTTTTTTTTTTTTTTCATTCTTTTTACATATATTTTTTAATGGTTTTAGGAGTAATGTCTTATTCAATAGGGAATCTATGATGATGCTAGAAAGAAATAAGGGATTGAAAATGAAACAAGTATTATTTTACTTAACTCTTAATTCTAGTTTGAATTTAGGGCTATTTTTAATATAATATGTTAGGGGATAGACATACATGGATTTGGACACTATTTATATAAATATATTTTACCCAAAATTGTAACAATGGGTCTCTCAATTTTCTTTTTTGCAATGTGAGACATGATTTTTTTTTTTTTTAATTTATTGTATGGTGTAGTTTGTGATATCTGGTAGCTGATTGCTAGAAACTATTAATTAAAAAATATTAAATATTTTGTTAAAATTTGGGTAACATATGTTATTAAAATGTAAAATAACTGAAAGTACAATTATCTTTACATATATTATTGTATATCCCATGTATTACTATTTCATTTTCAAATTAAAAATTATAATTAGTTTTCTATACGTTTGTAATATTATTTTTATTGTAAAAGTGGTCACATAAAAAATTAATTTGAGAAAAAATAATTTTATTAAAAATAAATTATTATAGGAATAATATAATCCAAATATAATATAAAATCAAATAAGCTACTAGCTAATAATAATAAAAAAAAAAACACTAAATTAGAGTTTATGGAATAAATATTTGTTGAGACATCTAACAACTAATAATTATTTATTTTATAAATTTATCAAAAAAAAATTAATTTAATTGTTGGGAGTAAAAAATTATCAATTAAACAAAACACAGTCTCTTATCATCTTACCAAAATCTATAATAATGCACTATCATTAATTTATATGTCTCTCTAACATCTAAAATTGCTATAGTTTCATTTTTATCAAAACTAGACTTCTCTTATATGTAAACAATTACATATTGAAATGCTAGAAAATATAAAGAAATTAACACATGTTGATGCCAAACTGCTGAGAGGGGAAAACAAATAAAATTAAAAGAATAATAATATAGAAAGAAACAGAGACACCATTGACTATAAAATAAAACAAAATAGCTACCAAAACCACCCCTAACTATATATATATAATTATGATATGTCTCCATTATTTTAATGACCACTTGGCTACAATAACTTGATGATAATAACTTGACTTGAGGTCATTGTTTTCTTCACTTGATAATTAACCTTATTAGGAAGCAAGAAAATACCCTTTCCTTTTCAATGACACTACCTAATGTTTTAGGACAGCAACAGCCTCATTTAGTTATATTATTATTATTGCTTTATAGATGATAACTATGAGGTATCCTCTTTCTAGGTATTACCTCAGTTTATTGAGTTTTTAATATAGATTTGTCAAAACTAACCTTAAAAGTTAGCTATTAAGATTGGAGAGTCTATTTCTATATTAATCACTTAATATATTTGTATTTAATTAATGTGAGACTTTTTTCCATATTATATTCTTAACAGTTTCCCTCAAGTGGCAACTAAACAAAAATAATTTTTTATTAAGCCCAATTGACACTTGTGAATTTATGATATGGACTGAGTTGATACAATTGAAACACTAATACGGGCGAAAAAACAAATTTAAAAGCCTATTACAGGGCGAAAGACAATTGAAACCATAGGGCAAGAATTGAAATCAAATTAAACCAGGAATATAATATATCGGAAATTGAAAGAGAAATTGAAATCCCAGTCCGAATTATAATAGAACAGGAGGTGGTGCAATGATCGATTAGACTCTGATACCATATTAAGTTTTTAATATAGATTTGGAAGAACCAACCTTAAAAACTAACTATTAAGGTTGGAGAATTCATTTCTATATTAATCATTTAATATATTTGTATTTAATAAATGTGAAATTTTTTCCCATATTATATTCTTAACAGTTACATAATAAGAAATAACTCTATTCGTTTTATATTATATCAGTTACATGATAAAAGATAGGGGCGGCTTAGCGGAGTAGGCGACTAAGGCAATCACCTTAAGTCCTTCAATTATAAAGG